>PVHP010012107.1:0-44453 GCA_004024765.1 Zapus hudsonius
ACCATTGAATACCAGAAATAGTCTTACAATTGTGTAAGCAGAAAATGTCTCCAGACATTGCCAAACTGTCTAAGTTACCCCTGGTTAAGCACTATTATTTTACCCATTTAAGAATATCAAGAAGGAAAAGCATACATACTCATTTAAACCATAGCCTAAGAAAAAGAGGTGTGTTGAAACCTAGGATCCAACTTCATTTTCTATGTTAGTATATTTTTACTATTCATACACTTAATTATTCCATTTGCTTTTGTGGATAAGCCATGGGCAATAAAAACATGCACAGAATAGTTATTTGCTCCTTTTGGAGATGGTATCTTGTTTTGTAGCTACTCTGAATTAAAACATTCTCTAGAGGAAGAATCATTAGGACTCTTGAAGAAAATGAAATTGACAAGGCTCAGGAAATAAACTAAACTCAGCAGTCTCAGGAAGCTCCTGGAAGGTACAGGATTCACAAAGTCCTCTCCCAAGGTTAATTAAGCAATGACAATTGCTCACCATAGGACACTTTACTGTCAGCCAGGTTGCCTGGAAGTCTTTTACCAGGGATGCTAGTAGTCCTGGGTTGCCACCCATTCTGAGATGGACTTCTAATGCTTCAGGTAGTAACCTCTTCACCCATGTTCTTGTTGGAACTCAAGTAAACTTCCTGCTTCACTAATTTGCATTCGGGTGGATTCATTTCTTTTGTCTGTCATCAGTGCTTGAGAAAGTCACTTACAACCCCTCCCAAAATACTATATCCAGTATGGTTTATTTATTTACCTATTTATTCTGTAGTTTTGCAATGTTACACTACCAATAAAACAAGGTTGAAAAAATGTGCTGAATTGTGAGTGTAATATAAACTTGATGTCTTACATTGGATCAGTAAATGGCAACCCTGGCATTTATCACTACAACTGTGTGATGTTGGAAAAATATATATGTCACACTGTGTTCTAACTGGAAACATCACAGTGTCATGGATTGTATAGAATAAATAAGAGAAATTTATTTTTGTAGTGTTTTAACAGCTAAGAATCCAGTGTAAGGTTTTTCAGGGTCATTCTCATATGAAGTCTCTCTTCTTTCTTTGTTTCCACGTCACCTTCCATTAGTGTCTCTGTGTCCTAGTCTTCCTTATTAGAAGAAGGACACCCCAGTGACTTTGCTTCATCTTAAGTGACCAAATTCAATATCCTGTCTCCAAATAGTTATATTCTGAGATAAGTGGAGTCAGGATATTAACATATACTTTTTGGTGGGGAAGACATAGTGTGGCTTAAAATAGCCTGTCTCTAAGCCTCCATTCCCTTATGTGTAACATGGAGGGGCATAAGATACACTTTAGGTAAATTGTCAGGGTAGGCATAGTAAAAGGGTTCCCTCTGTCTCTCTGTCTCTCTGTCTCTCTCTCTCTCCATGTCTCTTCAACTTTCTAAACAAGTCTACAACAAAATGATGATGATAACAATGTCATTAAACTGCATTTTATTCTGATAAAGGAAAGCAAGTATTGAGAAAGACCCTTTTTTACCCTTCACGATGGAGAAAGTTGGTAAAGCAGGTGAAGATGAAAGCCATTGAAAGTGAGAGAACAAGCAATTCAAAAAATAAAAAAAAAAACCAGTGCACATTCCTGCTTTTGGAAAGTCACTGGGATTTATTTTATTCAAATACTGATATTTTTCTAACATTTAGAAAATAGTTTATTTAATGTGTTTATTTATTTGTAAACTGAGAGAAATAGAGGAGATTCAGAGAAAGAGAATGGACACTCCAGGGCCTCCAGGAACTGCAAACAAACTCCAGATGCACGTGCCACTGCACATCTGACATTAAGTGATATTGGTCACATGTATGTACATTACATGTTTATATTGACTGTATGTAGTGAGAGGGATGGATGATATATGGGTTTTCCCATTGTTGCAGTCAGCTTTCTAGTTGCTAGGCAGAACGAACCCAAGCAAAAGTGGCTTGTAGAGGAATGGGTTTATTTGGCTTACGGACTCGAGGGGAGACTCCATCCTGGCAGGGAAAACGATGGCATGAGCAGAGGGCTGGACATCACCTCTGCCACAGCACTGCAAACAGCAGCAGGAAGGTGTGCCAAACTCTGGCAAGGGGAAGCTGGTTTATAACCCCCATAAGCCCGCCCCAACAACACAGCTCTAGTGAGGTTCTAATTCCCAAATTGCCATCAGCTGAAGATCAATCTATCAGAACACATTCATTTGCTTGTGGGGGACACCTGGATCAAACCATGCATATTAGCCACTGAGCAAATTTCTCCAGCTAAAATAGTTCTTTTCTAGAAACGAAAATAGTTTTAGAAAATCTAGAAAATAGGGGTTTTTTATAGAAAATAGTTCTTAAATTATATCTTATACTCAATATTCATTAAAAATGTTTTGAAAATTTCCTCTTAATTTCTATTCTCTTATAGACTATTTTCTACTCTCACCAGCCCTAAATTGGAGTTAATATGTCTGTATGCCCTGTGAAGTAAGGCAAGAAACTATGGTGGTTAATGGGAGGATGGGCAGAGGACACGGGATGGTAGAAGCTTTCTAGATGGGTATTTTTCTGTTCTTCACAACACATCAAGTATTGCTTGTAACCTTTTGGACTCTGAAAATAGAGGTAATAAAAATACCTGAATGGGCCCTGAATAGAGTGGGAGGAGGTCTAATGCCAAGACAAGTGGCTCTGGACTATAACTCCCTGTCCCAGTCATTGTCCCTGTAATTGGTTACTTCCCACACTGAGCTGTTGAAGAAGATACCCCAACAAGACAGGATATGTCAGAGCTCTTCAATACCAGCCCCAGGCAAAGGATAAGACTAAAGATACCACAGAGTGTCCTCATACAACACCAGGAGGCCTTGTTGGATCCAGAAAGGTAACCAGCTCCCAGATTAGTCTGTGTAGTACTAGAAGGCATTACATGAGAATCCAAGGGAAATTGGCCATTGATATTCAGAGAAAGCATAGGTCATTGATATACAACACTGACTGATTTTACAAGAATGCTGAGGATACTGTTATATGGCAGAGACCAGCAAGGCAAAAAGTGCTCATCTGTGCAATAGTGGCACTAAACCTAGGTTGGTAATCAAGGCTTGGTGACTGGCTAGGAGATCCTCTCAGTGGCAAGGAACCCTTAACTGGAACTGTGATCAATGAAAAACTCTTAAGGAGACCAAGAACCCAGACTCCAAAGGAAACTCCCACTAACCAGAGATCTATAGAGAGGCTACACCCATTAGAATCTCACCAAATTAACAATCTTTGTCTCATTTAACCTATACTGATCTCACTCTCTATTTTTTCAGGAGGCAGCAAGCACCATGTACAACCCAATTCCAACAATAGGACCTGAGATGATGGATGACACCCAGAAAGGAGATGAACCACCCCTAATTCATCATCTAGAACCCAAATGAAACCTATGAGAAAGCGGCGAGATGAGCAAGAGAACTACCTCCACAGCAAGTCAGATAACCTATGAAAAGGTAATGAGACAGTCACCTAGGATACCCAACATAGACAAAAGCAGAAATCCAGAGACTTAAGATGTCAACAGTAAAACAGACTTAAAACTCCTCCACCATGACTCAGGGAACTTTGTGGAAGATGGGGCAGAAAGATTGTAAGAGCCTTGGTGGGGGAGAATACCTAGAGACACTGACCCCCTCAACAACAAAAGTCATTGTGAACACACAAGGAAAAAACGAACAACACACAAAGAAAAAAAATGGCTACTTCTTGTATAATTCATAATCCCCCATCTCATGGACTGGTCTAGCAATCCCAAAGAGAAGGGCCCCCCAGCTGGCTGGGGACAGAGAGGAGGGAAATTGGGGTACCATCATAAGACTTGCTCAAACACTGTATCTAATTATTTACAAAAAATAAGTTCTGAAAAATAGAACTAAGCATTCCAGATGGGGAGGAGGAGCCCACCTTGAGGAGACAGCAGGCGAGCTAGGTAGATAAACTAAGGTATACACAGAAGAGGAAGTACTGTGGGTCCCAGTTCCTTACCCTACAGTGAGAGAACTGAATAATGCAGCTGTGGAAATTGCAATGGTGATGTGATGGAATTCAACCTGAGCCTGTTGATCCATTTGCAGTAGAATGAAGAAGGCTGGAGTGTTGATTTCATATAAACCTAAAATTTTATATTTTCCTTTACATACATACATATATAAATTTCTATTTGTCAAATGTAATATCTTACAAAGCAACTGTTTGGAACATATGTTGAAAAAATTATAAAATTGCATACCAGAACATCAATTAATTAACATAAAATCATATTAAAGGTATATGTTTTATGTATTACAATCAAATTTTGGTTTGGTTTATCATAACACAAGGCAAATGAGAAGTTATTTTTAACATTTGACTAAAGTCAAGGCTTCTTTTCTTTTTTGCATTCATTCTTTTTCTTTTTGTTATTTTAGAAAAAAAATCTCAATGGACAGAGACCAGGCTGCACGTTTATGAGTACCTGAGTTCAGAGTCCCAGATGCATGTAAAGGTGATTTTGCAGCACTAGTGTCTGTAACCCCAGTGTGCCCATGGCAAGAAGTAACAAAGAAAACTGACCTTGAACTAAGTGGGAGGCAAGGACTGATACCAGAAGTTGTCCTCAGACTTCCACACAAACATTATGGCATCCATGTACCCACACTCACATACATGAACACACACACGCACGCACACACACACACACACATATACAAAAGAGGATTTTGTTCAGGATATTGGAACTCCATGTACAGCTAAGACTGGTCTAGAAATGTTAATCTTCCTGTCTCAGGCTCCTGAGTGAGACAGTAAAGGTGTGTCACTACACTATGATGTCTAACTATAGGGTTTACCTGTGAGTCATCTTTTGTTGCTCCTGAAATTCTACAGATTCAATTTATAGTGATTGAGTCATATAGAACCTACTTAGGAAATTGTTGTAATGGATAGGTTGATGTTTGAATGTCAGTGTCAAAAGTTGAGATATTCTGATTCTTTTCTTTCCATAGAATCAAAATAATATTTGATCTCAAATATTATATTAGCTTGCATGAATTCTATAAAATGATAAATTAATGAAGATTGTGTAGTGGTATATTAGTTGCATAGTTACACTTCTCTCTGTTTCCTTTGCCCTCATCAAAAGGAGCAATAGACATCACTCTCTAATGACATGTGGGAAAAGAGAAAGCTGCATTTTCACATAAGCAAGTTTCTGATAATTTATTATAACTTAAGGACAAAATATTTTATGGAAACACATTTCAAATTATAATTTGATTTCATATAGCCTGGGAACGCTAAACACATCATAAACCACAGAAACAAATATTTACAAAGACAGATGCACACCAGCGTTTCCATTACCACTGCCTGTCCCCAGGGTACTCACCTGACCTGCGAAGGTTTAGATTCATTTCTAACATGAAAGAAAAATACGTGAATTCTCTCCTGAAGGTATCTGAGTAAACATTTCCAAAATGCCTCATTGGAAGAAATGGAATCTACTCCTTTGGTGTTGGGGGTGGTTGCTACATACTTTATTGTGATAAGAGTAACACAGGGGATGCACACACTTACGGATATATGAGGAACTCCAAGCAACATTTCATTAAGTGAAACACAGAAAACTACTGCAAAAATAATAAGATTTTATTCAGTCAATGTTAGCCTCACGGTTTGTTGGCCATTTTTTTCTTTGTCATTTTGTTTAGCAAGTGTTTTTAGTAATTACTTATGTACCTGTTTGCTATAATAAGTATTTTTATAATAATGAACAAAGCTAATTTTATTGTCTTTACATACCATGATCAGTTCTCAATTCTTCTCAATTACACACACACACACACACACACACACACACACACACACACACACATATATATATATATATATATATATATATATATATATATATTTATATCCACATGACTCAAAATGTTCCCTTTTAACTATAGTACCACCTCATATTGATTTTACATAATTGATTAGCACTTTGCGTTAAAATTTGGAATTTGTCTCAGATTATTTTGCTGACCAGCTGCCTTATAGGATGTCTAAATGTCTAAATTAGCAATTCAATATCTATATTTGTGAAATGTCTCCCACAGCTTCTTATGTTTGGGATTCAGCCTTATAATCCTCAGTTGGTGGAGCCTTTAGGAGGTGAAGCCTTGGTGTGTCACTGAGGTCAGACCTTGGGCTTTATCACCTATTCATTTTAGTCCAGCCCTGCTGGGTGTTCACTCAGGACCTCACTCTTCCTGCTCTCATCCTGCTGCTGATGTATGAAGGTGTGAGCCAGCTGCCTGCTCTTCCTTGCTTTCTCCACCATCAAAAAAACTTCTCTTTGAACCTCTAAATCTGAAATAAACCCTTTCCTTCCATAAACTGCTTCTGGTTATGGGTTTTCTGCCAGGAATGAGAATGTTACTACAACAGTATAATAACCTTCACGGTGTTGGTTTAATTGGTTATATTCTGATTGGAGTCACACACCAGTAAAAAGAAGTAGCTATGATTCATTGTTTTGCAGTTGGAGTGCAGGGAAAATTAGGATTGAAGTAATCGAACTACAATAATCCATGGTAGGTATGAAAAAATATATTCCAGTATCTGAAATATTTCTGCATCGATAATAAATAAAGAATATAATGATATTTATGGAGTGGAACTTATAACTGGGTTCCAAACCTGGAGTTTTGCTGTCTTACAGTTTTGAGTCACCCTGAGAATGATGAGTAAGAAATACCTTTAAATTCTACGGTGGTTGGAATGTAAAATGTCTTCCATGGGCTCATGTGTTTGTGATTAAACCTCCAACTCACTCACCAGCTGTGGAGATGGTGTGTGCCTAGGGGCGGGATTGTTGATTTGATAATTCATTCCCATATGCCAGTGTGAGCTAGCTCAGTTATTCTTCATGACCTCCCTGCTGATATGGCACAATGTAAGCCAGGTTACTGATCATACCATGATGAAACTGCCCCTCAAACCTGCAATGCAAAAGAAAACCTTTGCATCCATAAACTGCTTCTGATTGGATGCAAGTATTTAGTATTAAGATCTATATATAGGACTGGAGAAATAGCTTAGAAGTTAAAGGACCTTGTTGGTAAAAACTGGTGAGCTGATTCCTCAAAACCCACATAAATCCATGTACGCAAAATGGCACATGCATCTGGAGTTTGTTTACAGTGGCAAGAGGACCTGGCATGGCTATATACTTTTTTAAAAGTATATTTTGTGCTGGGGAGATAGTTCAGCAGTTAAGATGCTTGTATGTTATGCCTAAGGACTGGGGTCTGTTTCCCAATACCCATATAGAGCCAGACACATAAAGTGATGCATGCATCTGGAGTTCATTTGCAGTGGCTGGAAGCCCTGGCACACCCACCCATATTCTCTCTCTCTCTCTCTCTCTCTCTCTTTCTCTCTCTCTCTCCCTCTCTCCCTCTCCATATATAATATATATAATGCATATAATATATAATACATATAATATATATATTATATATAATATATATCCTATATATATCCTTGAAAATAAATGAATGACATTAAAAATCTATATGGTAACAGCATCTTCATTTTCATTTGCCCTTACTTAAGTCCATCTCAAAGGATTTTGGTGTGAAAATACATCCTCTAAAATTAAACTGGGTCAGGCCATTTAAAAATAAATGCGGACACATTGAAAGGAAGTTGTAGGCACAAAGTTAATATGTATATTTCAGCTCTTGGCTTCCCTTCACCAATGGTTTTCCCTACTGCTCTTTTACACAGTGCCCAGCACAGATTGTTATCAGGATGTGCCATGCCCTGATTATGATGATGAATTCCCTTAGTAGAGAACTATCCTTTTCTTAATAATATGCTCGAAAATCACATCTGGAGGAAGATGCCCATAGAAGTTTGAAGAAGAGTAAAAAAGAAATTCAGCTTCATGAATGAATTTCTTGGGCAAGTCTGTGTGATGCCAAGCTAGTGAATTACTGTGAAGGCTGCACAAATTTTCTGTGGTCTTAAATACAGTCTTTTGTATGAGCAACCAAGTCCCATATAGACATGAAAAGCCATAGAATAAATAAGAGCTAAGAACCTGTGAAGAATATAAGCCTGAAAAGAGGGAGACAGAGAAGAAGCTGGTCCAATGTCTCTAGAAATGATAAGTATAATAATCACAATGTCCAAAGTGTACGTTTCTTTAGTAGACCACTGAGACAAGATGCAGCTGAAGCCCTTCAACACCTTTAACAATTTATTTTATGACACAGACATTGTGTATTTCCCAATTTGGTGCTGTCATAATCACTCTTACACTTCATGGTGCAGAAAAATTGGCCTTTTTAGAGCTTCTTGAAAGTGTTTCCCCCACACCCCAAGTTTTAATATGTTTCATACACTGCTCCCTGTGTCCAATTCTTCAGCTCTACCTATGCTCTTCCTTCTTGAATAATTCCAAAATTTGTTTCCTGAAAACTTCCCTTAGACCCTTCCAGGCTGACAGAAAGCATCTATTTAATGCTCACAAAGCATCTTGTATTAATGTTTTGATATACCACCAATAGTGTTTGGTATACTGTTTGTAGGTATCATAGGGTTGCATTTGGTCTATGTTCATAATGTTGCTACAACAGAAAATGCCTTCTCCATAAATAAACTGCCTGTCTGTGTACTCATCAGATTACAGTTTACTATCGGCCAACACCATCTCGCCATTCTCTTTTTCCAGTGACAGACATCACCAATCTATCCAGCCTTTTCCAGTGGCATCGGGAAAAATTCTCTGAATCTTCTAACACTCTAGCACTCAAGACAGGACTATCAATCAATCATAAATTCAGTACCTGATAAAGCTAAAACTAAATGGGAGCACCTTCACAAGAATTGCTCATATAATATATATATATATATATATATATATATATATATATATATATATATATATATATATATATATATATATACTTATTCATAATAAAGATATTAATTAAAATAAAAATGATTAACATAATGTTTAGTATCTTATATGTTAGAATATTTGAAACTATTTGCTACATTTTTATAGGAAAAATACTCTCATTTTGTGTTAGATAGATTAAGGTGCTTGGTTGGTTATATTACTGTTTAGCCAATATTTAATCAACATGTCCTTACTAAAGTTTTTTGACCCACACTCACCCCCCGCCCCTTTCTCTTACCTGGCCTCAAAGCACATGGATGCTGGAAGAATTGTATCTTAAAAACCATATCTACTATCTGCAAAGAAAAAAGGAGTAGAAGTATACATTTTTTTGCTATGATTTTGCATGCTATGATCCTAGTGAACTGCTATGGTGGATTACCATAGCATTTCCAGAACACTGTAGTGGTGAAGGACCTTCTAAGAAAACTGGGAAATGCTTTCCTGACAGATTGCCTCCTTCCCCAAGATGCTGCATACACACCATTTGAGACCTCAGTATATTTCTAAGAGGAGATAAAAAGTCTAACCCAGTCTTGGTTTTGAATAAGCAGTCTGTGTATTTTTCCTCAAGATGACATCATTGAGTCCATGCATTTTATTGCCTGTGCATAGGTCTAATCTAAGAGCTTCTCTGTCCTTATGCACAGCCAGTGTGGGATTAGAATACATTCTCCCCAGACCATATCTTTTTTTATTTCCACTCTGGGCTGGCTTTGTTCATGACTCCATGTCTGTCCTATTTTATGGTGGCTAACAACCACCAAACAGCGAAAAGACTCATCTGCTCTCAAACAATGACCACCAGTAAAAGCCCTGCTGAGAACTGATTTGTGGTATAATGCTGGTCCTCTGCTTGTTTTAATCAGTGAACCAGTGACTCCTCTAATTCCCTCTGGTGCTTTTAAGACAAGGAAAAAAGATTATACTCACCACTGATGAGTTACAAAATCTCCTGAAGGCTCTGCTTTGCAGAGTAGAGAATTCTGTGCTTTTTATCTCATAAAGAGGGAAGATTATTACTTGAAAAATATGAATTAATATGATTTCCTATCTGTCTTGAGGAACATCACTGAGAAATTATTTACCTGTTATTTCAAATAGTTTCTTTTAAACTTAACACTGTGGATGATTATTATCATAAATAAAAATAGTGTGGAGACATGCTATAAATTTCTGAAATATTGAACTATGTATTGAACTAGGTAAGCATTTATCAAAGTGCTTGAATGTGTTATGTGAAATTATCTGTGATTTTACATTTCATGTGATTATCTTATTCGTCGATGTGTTCTCTGATACTGATTAGTTGTACAGTAGAAAGAAGGCGCCTGAGAAGAAATGTGGTCAGTAGACAGTAATACAAAGAGACACAATTTAGAATAATGATGTGGGAACATTCCTTCCTTCTCTAACTGGATCCCAGTAAGATCATCTTGACAGAAACTCACAGGAAGATTACAGACTCCTTCTTGCTAAGGCTACCTCCCTTGTTTTTTAGGGTGTCCTCCCCAACTCTGTCTACCAACTGCTTTTGTTTCCCTCATCATGGGTTCTTATGTTTATTGTTTGGTTTTAATCTGATTATATTCTTAATAAAGTTGAAAAAGTGATAGATTAATAGTTTCCTCCAACATTATATTTCTAAGAAAAATAATTATTTTACTAAACATTGACCTTTTCAATGACAAAATCCTGTCGCAAGTTGTCCTGTAATTCAAGATTTGTTTGATCCCCCAAATTGGGATGAAGACAGGAGAAACATATAGATACCTTGGAAGAGTATGAATCTTACCCTTTATGCTTGTTGGGCACTGCCTGTTGGCACTGCTACTGAGGGCATGGAGAACAAAGGGTTAAGTATGTATGAGTGAGGTGAAACTCCAATAATTCAGTAGGTGTTTCCATCAACCCTGACTCCCAACCCCCATGGGCTAGCCACAGGAACCAGCATTCCCATCTCAGCATGACTGGCATTGGGTATCAGACAAACTTCCTTGTACCCATCCTCACTGACGTGGCTAGCATCACCTATTTCCACCACTCAGGCCCCCAAATGAGGTATTCTCAGGTTGTCCATACTCACCTATCCCAGTGCAGGCCGCTAACTCACCACCCCGGCCAACCAATCCCCTTCTCTCTTCCCTATTCCCCATCCTCCTGACCCCCTTTTCCTATAAATATAAGTTCCCCCAATTGAATAAAGGACCACGTGGATATACTATACACATCTGCTCGAGTCTGTGTCTCTCCGGACCCCCAGCTCTGTGGACCCCAGCCCTGAGACAGCGGACAGCTCGCTCAGCTCCCACCACTTCTCTGCTTTCCCTCTGTGGTGGCCAACGCCCCCGGAGGCAAAAACAACATACACTGTAATGTTTAATAATAATATCTATGACAGAATAGTTCACTTGATGTGATTGACAGACCAGGGAATACTTTCGCCCTCATTTCAGTCCTAGAATACTAGTCAATGATTGCAATATGTTACTCATACAACTGCCTGATCATATGGTAATGCCAAACAGTTATCAAGACATTTCAATGTACTCTTCATCAAAACTGCCAGATCATAAGCGGCTGGTGTCCATAGACATCTCTCAGTCTTCCTGTCACAGAAGTAGTACTCTGTTTAATACCATCATTTGAGAGCAGATAATTAACCATAGATCTAGATTGTTCTAGATAGGTCTTTCCCAATTTTCCTGAGGGTTTTATTTCTGGTCATGGATTTAAAAAAGGAAAAAGAAAAACTACTCAGAGGCTTGTCCAGGAAAATTCTAGAACACAGAAAACACTATTTTTTTCCATTTAATTCAACATTTATTGAGCCAAACAAGTCAAGAAAGAATTGACAGCTTCATATAATAATTTAAAAAATGCATATCATTATTAAAGATAAGTAAATTAATGGTAAACCATGGAATCTGCATATTTATGTTTGTTATTTTTAACAAGAGAAAAGAAAGGGAGAGAATCTCCTTATGTATATGGATAAGAGAAGTTATTGCAAAGACAAGATAAATTGTTTTTCACCTAGTTTCAGAAGTAGACATGCATGTTGTATTGGCATCCATAGCAATAAATGAGAACATTGAAATTTGTAGGCTCAATGGTTCATATATGAGAAATATGAACTTGTGTTCTGGGAATTCTAAGCTTGTAAACAATACAGCTGCCACTAGATAGCATTTTGGGGATGGAAAGTGTGTGCTGAAGAAGAAGGGACTGTGTCTGCAAGGTGGAGAGGAATGGAGAGTAGCTAAGAATGAGAGCAGTGTAAGCCTGGAATCTGTTCTCAACAGGATGAGTGCCATTGTTTGCTATAGGAACAACTGCTTAGAGAACTTTTCTAAAAAGGGACAAAGCAATGGGTTTGCTCTTGTCAATGTTATATGGAAACCAATTCTCCTCCCTCTGAAGTCGCCATCAATTCCTTCCAACCCCAAATCACCACGCCTTAAAAGCTCCTTCCCACCATCTCAGGACCATGTTTACTAGCTTCTTTGGGGGAAGACTTTACAACTCACTCTACATGACAAAACCATGTTAAGAAATTAATGAATCAAGGCCAGGGAAGAACCCTGGGGAATGTAAGCCCAGTAATTTTATGAGTCAAGGCCTAAGAAAAGTAATTAATGATTTAAAAATATAAACAATAAAAACCATAGTACAAGGAACAGATGGAAGAAGGTGGACAGTGAACAATGTGCATGAGATTTGTGAATTTTAGTTTAACTTAACATTTTGTAGAGGTGGGCAAGAACCAGATATGCTTCGACTATCTTTGAAAGTCCTAGTTGGGGCATATCTGCTTACTTCTTATGAGCTGTGTATTTTCTTTGGAGATTTTTTTCTGCAGCAATAATTAAAAATATCTGCTTTTCTTAATGTAGCTTAATTTGCATAGTGATTCATTGTTTTTTTTTTTTATTTTGGGGAGATACACTAAATGGTTTCTTCCTATTGTGTAGACACTGTTTTTTAGCATAAACACTGAAAAGTCTGCCAAGAGGCAAGAATATATTTAATGTTCTTTCTGTTCAAATATACTTAGTCATAATTAAACTCAGTTGAATGGCTTTTAAAAGAAGTTAGCTGTTAATAAGATTGGCAGTTTTCGGTGCCTTTGACAACATCTAATGAAATATGCCAGGGTGGTGTACAACAGTGACAAATGCTCGGATTTATCTCCCATCACCTCTAAGTGAAGTCATGTGGTTATGTTGAATCTTCTGGTTTCAAGAAGGCATGTTATTACTTCCCATTATCTAAATAAGCATGATAAATGCTCCTGAATTTCACTAAATATAAATAATCTTCATGTTAGTCATCTTGAATTGCTCATATTTTAAACAAAAGCAAATATTTTTCATAGTACAGAATATACTGACATAAACATACATTTTCTTATTCAGATAAGGTATTAAGTTATAATATGCGATATTTCAAATTCAGAAAAAAATGAGGGAAGAAAATAGGGAAGATCTTCAATGTGTGGGGAAAAGGCTATTGCTTTCTCATCGGCCTGAGATGACCAGCTTCTATGTTTTTTTATTTTATTTATTTTTATTCTCTTCTGAGCAGTACACAGTACAGAAAGGCACTTAGGATATGCATGTGATCAACTTTTCATCACTGTTGAAAGTATATACATGACAGAGGCAACTTAAAGAGAAAAGTTATATTTTGGCTTGTGGTATTGCAAGCTTTAGCCCATGGTTAGTTGGCTCTTGTTTCTAGGACATGGTGAGTATGATCCTCATGGTGGCAAGGCATGGCATAGCAAGGTTGTCCCCCTCATGGTATGCAGAAAATGAGAGGGAAGGACCAGAGGACATTAAGCGTATTTCCAAGGCATGACCCTAGTGACCTTGTCTTCCAGTGAAACCCTATCTGCTTTTTTGCTACAACCCCTAAATAATGTCATCATATTATGAATCTATCAAGGGATTTATTTATTTATGAATTACAAGTCCTTGAATTAAATTACTGCCCCAAATGCCATAAACTGGAAAACACATCCCAAATACATGCACCTTTGTGGGACATCTCAAATTAAAACCATATCAAGTAAATATATTACATTCTCCAAAACTTCAAAGAAAAAGACCATGGAAACAGACATGTTTGAAATAAAGTAGCAGAATATTATAAATTATTTTTCACTGTCAATAGTATTACTAACATGAAGTAGAAATATTTATTTAAAGCATGAGCATAAATAGCATTCAAATATTATCTACAATTTTAAAGAAGTTCATTTAATTTACCTAACATTTTATCTTCAGAAACGTAATGAATGTCAATGCTTTTTCCTTTCTGGTAGGAGAATCTCCTTCCTGGAAATTGCTTGTTGCTGCTATAACCTTTGGAAGTGGTCTTCTACTTCTCATACGTTTCAAGAGCTTCCTGAGAAGTGTGCGGTGTTGACTTCCTGACTCTCATGAACCTTCTTCCTTTGTTTGTTCTAAGCTTATCCAGCCATACTAGGTTGCCTCATTCCCTGTGGCAAAAGCTCTGAAGAGCAAGACATCTCTGAAAGTAGATCCACAGTTCTCTGATACAGTGAGGTCAAGTGGTGGGCAGTCATTAATTATGGAAAGAAGGTCATTGATATTCACACAACAATAAGCTATCCCCGGCCTTTCACATATCTCATTCTAGGTAGGGTTTTGTTGCATTAACTTTTCCTGGGGATATGTCTATTCATCTCAGATGGGGCATCTACAACAGAAGAAGTACAGTTGTACCAAAGTCCAACATGGTGACGCAATGAGTTTATTGGAGTTCCTTGCAGAGCATGTGATTCAAAGGTAACTACATCACCAGAAAGACCACCCCAGCCCAGGATTCATGGAAGCTTTCTCCGAAACCCCTTGCAGGCAGCTGGTTAAAGAATCTTCTTCCTGGTAACTAATTGTTTGCTGCTTCCATAACCTTAGGAAAGGGTCTTCCACCTCTCATAAGTTTCAAGAGCTTCCTGAGAAGTGTGAGGTGTTGACTTACTGACTCTCAGGAGTCTTCTTCCTCTGTCAAGGGGGGAATGTGTCAGTTGGGAGGAAATATGACAGATATGAATATAGGAAATTTTGGAAGATAGGAAGATAAAGCAGGTGTGCGTATATGTGCTTGTGTGTTCTCTTTCATGAGAAGCATTAGCAATATAATGGTTTATTTGTTTATCTTTTTTGAGTCATGTTTTAAGAAAAAAATATGCAAAATGTTCACAGTCCTTGTTTTCCAGTGGCTCTCGGCAGGGGAGGATCTAACTAACACCTTTTGCCCACATTGGGTAATGTCCAGGGATGATTGTTATCACTTCTATGAAAGAAGATGCTCTTGGAATCAAGTTAGTAAAAAGTAAACAAACAAACAAAAATAAACTATTTCCCATGTCTAGCATTTACAGATCTAATATGAGATTTTATTAAGATAGTCTTAACTCAAAAACTATATCAAGGAAGTTATATCTTTTACTACCTTATAAAATTATTCTATTGAAAGGGGGTCTACATTTCAGTGGGCTCATTTATTTTTTTTTCTTTTTGTGTGTATATTTGTTGTGTCTATTAGTGCGTGAGAGTGCCCATCCATTTGTGTGTTCACCCAGAGGTCTATTTCAATTACCTTCTTCAATTGTTGCCAGAGCCATGAGCATTTTTACTCTTATTTTTAGTACTGTTTAGTACTATTTCTGTATACTAGCAGGTATCTAAAATACATTATGAATGCCAAATATTATATATATATATATATATATATATATATATATATATATATATATATATATATATATATATAGAGAGAGAGAGAGAGAGAGAGAGAAAGAGAGAGAGAGAGAGATCTGCCTAAACCCAGAGCTCACTGATTTTTCTAGACTAACTGGCCAGCAAGTACCAAGGATCCTCTTGTCCCTGCCTGACCGGACCAGCACTAGAAGAAGGAACTGAGGAAATAATTAGAGAAGATGATCAAAATACATGATATACATGTATGAAATGTTAAAAATAAAATAATTCAATGTATTAATCAATGTCAAATCTATAACTAAGCGTCCTGTAATTCACAAGCCAGCCTCTCAGAGCTGTTCATCACACAAAGGCAAGAAAACTTACGATGGTATCTGCTTGTGTCTGTTTCAATATTCCAATCCCAGTGCAAGAATTATGGTCTGCTACAAGAATGTGGATTCTGAATGACTGAGTCATTGTCAGTAGCTACATGATGTTCTGATCATTTTCTGTTCAATCTCTCTGGCTGCCTTGGACTTATGTGTGATAGAGATGGTACTACCATGAACAATACTGATAGACAGTGTTTTCTATTTACGTGAATATTCAACATTCAAAATTTTAGAAAACTACTTGCTATACTTAAGTATCTTGTTCTACTTTTCACTTTAATGCTTAAAGCATTACATCACTCCATTATTGTCTTATACATGGATTGCAAAGCATGGTATATACCTATTTCATAGAAATTATCACACTGATATGATTTGATATTTAATCTTATTCACTTCTTCCTTTCACTATAAGCTCAATCAATAGGAGAGCCATGCTAATTTTTGCTTTCATTTTTAGTACTTTTTAGCATTATTTCTATATGCTAGCAGGTATCTAAAAAGTACATGATGAATGCCATTAAATCAATAAATAGTAAGCTGTAGAAACAATAATAAATTTTAAAAATTTAATTTGAAAGGGAAAATAGGTGAGAATGACTCCAACCAAAACATCTCGAAGACTTGAGTACTAGTTTCATTTTAGAACTACAATAATTTCACCACTGTTCAAATTTTATAGCATCTGAAATTCAGTTGTAAAATGTGAAGTTTGCAATAATTAAGATTTGGTTTTTGAGAATGAAACAATAAACAGATTTATATATATTTTTTATAACTTGTCAAATGCATAAAGTTATTGGCTATTTCGTTGTTTTATGATATATTAAGATGCCGACTCCTAAGATTATAGATAAGAACACAAAAACAAAAGGATCTTTGGAATAGCTTTAGAAACCCTATATGTAACCTACTACACTACACTCTTAATGATAATGTCAAAGTATGCTTTTATGAAATATCATTCTATAAAAAAAACTAATTTTATAAAAAGCAATGGCCCAAAAAATTAGCAAAATAGTAATTCCTCCTTATGCAGCAACCACAAGGAGAAACTAGAAGTGCACAGCCAAAATAAATATTGACATTTAAAATTTTTCCTTCATTTTCATTATTTCATTATGTATGATCTTTGCCCATGTCTAGATTAAACATGAAAGAGAGAAAAATGGTTAAAATTAATTTTTTGGCTTACAAATTAGGCTTTTGTTAAGCAAAATGGAATGTCCTAATTGTAATTCTATTTAAAACTCAGCATGGGAGAGACACCCAGATTGTACTTCCCTCGAGCTTCAGCAGAGACATGATGAGGGGAAGTTGAGTTGTATTGAGAGAGATTTTGAGCAAAATGGGAAAGTAGACAAGAGAAGAGCCACAGAGATGAATGCAAATGAAATGCAGCCTTTGCAGGTTCCTGTCACCCACTCTTCCTCATGCAGCAGAAGTGCTTGCAACCCTTGCTCCAGCTAGCCTGCATGCTTGTGAGGACAGGATCAAAGCCATCGTGCCTGTGCAGGTGAGAACCATTGTGTCTGCAGCACCCAGACTTCATGTAGCACCTGGATGTTCCAGCTGCAGTGACATCTTGGTGCTTCTCAGGACGCCCTGTATACAACAGAAACAAGTCATATTCCAAGTGACCCATGTGGACACACCTGCGCATGTCGACGCATTCCTTCTCCAAAGTAGGATGTAATCATGCCATCTGCAGGCACTGGCTGGGTCAAAGGAAAACCCCACCCTACTATGCAGGTGGCACTGACCATCAGAGAAAACCCACCCTTTGTAAATGTATGTTCCATACAGTTTTATCCTTCTGAGAGGTCTCAAAGACTCTATTTAAAATGATTAGCATATTGAAAATGCATTTGATCTCAGAGTAATTACTACAGAATGCTCTCTAAAAAAATACATCTTCTTAGTGTTAAGAAATGTGAAACAAACTGTTTCCATCTATTCACTCCTGACACTGGATCCCAGTACAACCTTTGATGTTGAAATGCTCTATCTGTCCAGCTCTCCATTCTCCACTCTTTTCTTTCTTAAATCTTGACTAGAATCGGTGTGTGCATGTGTGTGTGTGTTTCACATACACATACTCACAAACATCACATGCCACACTTTTGTAGATAATATTGCACAGAAAAATTGTCATTTATTCACTGAGAAGTTGGAATCCCCCTCCCACACACACAGTATAATCTCTGGAATCAAGAGGAATGGAATTAAGAACTCCAGAAATTGTGTTCTGTATTTCAACAGCATAATTAAAAACAGTTGTCACTGCTTCTAAGAGAAGTTTTTTAACCAATGGTGAATAAGAAAACACTCAACAAAACTGCCGTGTAACTTACTATGATGTTTGTTAGAGTATATGATGCTTCTTGATTGTTACAGAAGGAAGTTGATCATGAAAATAGACAATAAAATAGATGGCAGAAAAAAGAGAATGAGATTAAGCAGTAAGATGATACACCTTAAATAATATAGCAATGGTATTTTGTGTGAGAACAAAGGCAAACAACCCAAAACTCGAGATGAAAATAAATCCTTAATTTGGAGAAATAAACATGTTGTTTCAGGGAGGAAGTCGCTTCATAGAGAAGTACAAGTGTTTCCATTTTCGCTCAAGGATAGCGATTCTCCAGAGTCACGTAGCGCATAGGACTGAATTGGCAAGAGGATGGAGATTCTAGTGTGTTGGGTGCAGGAGAGTTACCCTGCTTCATGTCATCTCTTGAAAGTAGCTTGATTGTTCTGGTCTCAGCTGAGCCAAGAGGGATCAAGAAATTAATAAAAAAATATAACTTTGATTATGAATTGTTTATTCAGATATAATATTGTCGTAAACAGAATGACATGCTCACAATATTTTGTAGCCTGTCTACCAAGATATCTTAGCTATCTCCTTTTTCATTACCTATGCGTTTGCTTTGGATTTACCCTGACAAGTAAAATGCGGTGACAATGGCATCATTAGACAGTCCAAGTTAAGCAGGACTTGCATTGGTGCTTTTCCATCTTCTCACATTGTAAGACTGGGATAAAAGATACTGTGGGGAGGGAGAGCCAGTAATCCAGACATTCTGAGCATCCTACCTGACATCCCCAGCAGGTGAGAGAAGCCATCTCAGAACATCCTGTTCCAGGCAAGGCAGTTGCTGCCTGATTCCCCTGGGAAAGCTCAGGTGAGGCCAGCAAGTCATATGCCCAGTCTGCTTACAGAAGATGGAAAGTTCCTGGTTCTTATTTTAATGTTTTTAGCAATGAAATAGGATTTACAAAGCAATAGACATGTGAAAATCATCCTCAAAATTGTCTTTATTGATAAGTGAAAGATGTTAAAACTTAGACAAGAGAGACGAGATCTATGAACAAGCATTTTGATGAAAAATATGTCGATGCTTCTTGATTTAACAAGTCTCTTCGTTACAGGTTATGACAGACACCAATATGCATACTACCAAAATGCAACTTGGGATGAGATTTTGACAGAATGGTTTGCATTAAAAAGTAGATGTACAATTACATTGAGCATACATATTCATTTGCTTGCCATGCCATAAATGTATAGACAGCTATTTTCTCACATATATAAATATAGGGTGTTTTGACAGATGTGACAGATATGTATACATATACATCTATCGCTATCAGTATTTTTAAAGTGGGCATGATGTCTGCCTGTTTGCTGCATTTCATTATTTCTTAGTCACGACATACTCTAAGAACAACTGCAACTCATTTTTAAAATAAGCAAATCGTTTTGCTTTCTTGTTAACCTCTGACAGTGCAAAGTAAAACGATTCATTCAGTACATACTCTATGATTATTTATGAGATGCTAAGTAGATGTGTGATGTGCTAATTATTAAGAAAATGCACATTTGGAACCTTTCCAGGTGTCTCTTTAATTCCCCCTTTTCCCCCAGGTGTAGTTGCTCTCCCTCTGGAAGGACTTTAGTGTATTATACTATTTCTGCACTGTGCAGAAATTTAAGAATAAAATACTTGCTAGGAAAGGAGGAGCACACCTGAAATTCAAGCCTCAAGAAGGTAGAAACAGGAGAATTCCTACAAGTCCAAGGGCAGCCTGGTATATATAGTGAGTTCCAGACCAGCCAGGGCTGCATAGTGAGAGCTTGTCTCAAACACACACACACACACACACACACACACACACACACACACACACACACACACACACACAGAGTGAGAGAGAGGAAGAGAAAGAGGAGAAAGAAATGACTAAAATTCAAAAAGTATTACAAATTTTAATTCAAATATGAGTCAAAAAAGTGAAATAAGAAACAAAATAATTTTTGATGTTTATAGGAAAAATGTATTTGTCTTTTTCCATAATGGAGAAATACATTTACCACTTACTGTGAATAGTATGACCCCAACATTGTATAAAAATACAAGCAAATGCTCATCATAAATATGAAAGAATATGTCAAAATTATACAAATATATGTTTATTTTGATTTCACTTTAGCCTAGGCTGACCAGATACTCAATTTGTAGCCCAGGATGGATACCAACTCACAATGATCCTGTTACCTCAGCCTCCTAAATGCTGGGATTAAAGGAATGCACTATCATGCCTGGCCAAAATAGCATACTGAGCATAGCAATTAATTCTTTAAAATTATCTTTTTTGATATATTTCAAAATTTCAAACATAATAAAATTTAAATTTAAAAATGATTAGTTCTTGAATTAGAATATTATATTGTATTTTACAAAGGTTTAGTATAATAGTTTGCACTGTTTTGTTATTGATACTAGCAATAATGGGAATATGTCATTACTCATATGCAATATACCTAGGTTCTTGATAACATTTTTAGTATACCACATGCTTCTCTGAATTCCATCATTTTGGTCAAATATTTCAATGACCTGCTAACAGCCTCACCTATATCAACCTGTAGTGGCTTGACTCAGGTGTCTACCTGAGTGTTCTAAGTGTTCTAAATGTTTGATCTCCAGCAAATGGCAATTTTTGAACTTGATCCTTGTGTTGTTGGGGGCAGGCTTATGGTTGTTTTATCCAGTTTCCCCTTGTCAGTGTTTAGTACACTCTCCTAATGCTGTTGTCCACCTGATGTTGGCCAGAAGGTGATGGCCAGCCTCTGCTCATGCCACTGTTTTCCTTGTCATCATGGAGCTTCCCCTCAAGTCTATAAGCCAAAATAAACACTTTCATCCACAAGCTGTTTTGGTCGGGTTCTTTCTGCCAGCAACGAGAAAGCTGACTGGAACAGCATAGGAGGAATGTGGACATTTGGCCTAAGAGATGCCTTGCAGTGCTGTAACTACAGCTTCAGGGACCATTCTGTTCAGAAATTAAAGACTTGAATACAGTCAGAACTATGGAATGTGAGGTTTGGCTTACATGGGTAAGGGTGAGAAAGAACTTTCTCTGGACTGGTGTAGCAGTTTGTGTGAGAGGCTTGCTGCCTTCTGGCTGCCTGTCTCCTGAGATCTTGTGCAGGGCTGCTTTGCATAGAAATGGACTGGTGTGAACCGGTGGAGATGGCACAGAAAGAAAAAAAATTGGGCAGAAACTGCTGCCTGTTCTGCTGCAATTGTGTGAGAGATTAAGACCATCGAGGTTGGGCCAGGTGATCTGCATTGAGACAGCAGGAAGAATGGTGACTCTTTTGAAGTAAAGGGCTTGATTACTAAAGGAGCTTTCCTATTCTTCAAAGCTGCCTTTATTCCCCCCTGGATTAACAAACTGGTAGCTCACCCTTTACTATGGAGTATAACCAATGTAACAAAGTAGGTCATTGGATGTGCAATGAGGTTTTGTATTTTAGAAATGGCCATGGGCAATGTGAAACAGGTTTGTTGAAGGCCCTGTATGGAAGCCCAATTGAGTGCTGACAATAACCATGGGTTGTAGTGGAGACCCAGTGAAACACCAAGTCTATGGGGATGGTTGCCAAGGAGAGCTGCCAAGACCAGATAAAATTTTCCTGGTCTGTGAGTAGCCCAGCTGGAGGGGAAGAATTCGAACTCTAGACATTTGTCACTGGTTAGAGTTGTTCGTCTTGGAGGTATAGAGTTTAAATTTTCCCTATTTGTTTTAAATCTTATATTGATCCAATCTGTCTTTGCTATGCCCAGTGCTATATTTTGTAATATGAATGTTTGTTCTGTGCCTGTGTTCTGATATTTTGTTTGTTTGTTTGTTTGTTGTGGTATTAATACTTCAGTTAATGGACCATAAATGATAGGGATGTTTGAATATCATAGAGATTGATAAAAAATTATGTGGATTTTTGGAGTTGAGGAGGGTGCATTTTATTTTATTTTATATATGGTAATAAATTTGTGGTGGCCAGGGGTGGAATAAGGTGGTCTGACTCAGTAGTTAGGTTATGGATATCCTCATAAACTTAAGTGTTCTAAATGATTGAACCCCAGCCAATGGCAGTTTTGGTATTGGAACCTTGTTCGAGCTATGCTGCTGGGGGTGGGCTTATGAGTGTTATAGCCAGCTTCCTCTTGCCGATGTTGGGCATACCTTCCTGCCGCTATTTGCAGTGCTGAGGCAAAGTGATGTCCAGCCTCTGTTCATGCTACCATTTTCCCTGCCAACATGGAGCTTCCTCTCAAATCTGTAAGCCAAAATATATAACCCTTGTGTCCACAAACTACTTTTATCAGGTTCTATCTGCCAGCAAGAAGGTTAATTCCAAGAACACCCAGTATCTTTTCCACTCATTTTCATGCTTAAGAAACTTTTCTATAACAAAGCTCTATTTGTATCATTCTCTAACTTCACTTAAAATAATATACACATTTCTGTTCCTTAGGCCTTTCTGTCTGTTTTTATGGGAGTACCATGCTGTTTTTGTTACTATGGCTTTGTAGTATGTCTTTAGATCAGGGATGGTGATACCATCTGATGAGTTTATTTTTTAACTAGGGATAGACTTGGCTGAGGCCTTTTGCCATTCCAAGTAAAATTTGAGATTATTTTTTTCTATGTCTGTAAAGAATGAAGCTGGGATTTTTATTGGTATGGCATTGAATCTGTGCACTGCTTTTGGAATAATTGTCATTTTTACACTATTATATCTACCTATCCAGAAGCATGGAAGATCTTTCCATCTTTTCAAATCCTCTTCTATTTCCTTCTTGAGCATTTTAATGTGTTCATTATACAAGTCTTTCACATCCTAGGTTCGTGTTATATCAAGGTATTTTTTTTTTTTGAGGCAATTGAAAATGGGACAGTCATACTGATTTCTTTTTCCGTATGCATGTCATTTGCATACAGGAAGGCTACTGATTTGTGTGCATTACTTCTGTATCCTGCCACTTTATGGAGGAATTTATCACCTTCAGGAGTTTACTGGTACTACTCTTCAGGTCGGTAATGTATATGATCATGTCATCTGCAAAAAGGGATAGATTCACTTCTTCCTTTCCAATTTGCATTGCTTTATATCTTTCTCCTGTCTTACTGCTTGGGCTAGAACTATGTTGAAAAGCAGTAGTGAGAGTGGACATCCCTGTCTTATTCCTGATTCCAGTGGGAACTCATTGAGTCTTTCCCCATTGAGTAGGATTTTGGCTTTAATAGTTTTGTATATTGCCTTTATTGTGTTGAGGTATAAGTTTTCTATGCCCAGTCTCTCCAGCATTTTAATCATGTAGTAGTGTTGAATTTTGTCGTAGGCCTTCTCTGCATTGATTGAGATGACCATGTGGTTCTTGTGGTTGAGTCTATTAATGTGGTGGATTACATTAATTGACTTCCTTATGTTGAAACATCTCTGCATCCCTGGAGTGAAGCCTACTTGGTCAAAATACTGTTGATGCGTTGTATTAAGTTACATGGATTTTGTTCAGAATTTTTGCATCTAAGTTCAGAAGCAATATAGGTCTGTAATTTTCCTTTCTTATTGTGCCTTTGTCTGGTTAAAGTATTAGGTTGATGCTAGCTTCATAACAATGTTTGGAAGCATTTCTTCTTCTCATATTATATGAAAAAGCTTCAGAAAGAGTGGCTTCAGTTCTATGATGAAGGTTCGGTAGAATTCGCCTAAGAATCGATCAGGTCTTGAACTTTTTTCCTTTTGGGAAGGGGTTTGATTGTACTTTCAATCTCTCTGGATGTGCTAGATTTATTTAGAAGATTTATCTACTCTGGGTTGAGTTTTGGTAGGTGGTGGGTGTCCAGGAATTCATCCATTTCTTCCAGACCCTGCTATTAGTTTGAGTAACTATAGTTATTTGATCTTTGAAAAAGGTGGTTATAATGTTCACTGAAAAAAAGGTAGCATCTTCAACAAATGGACAAATTGGATAAATACTTGAAAAATATGAAACTAGTCCCATTCCTCTCACCATGGACAAAAATCAACTCCAAATGAATCAAAGACCTCAACACAAGACCTGAAACCCTGAAAACCCTGGAAGAAAAAAATAGGAAGAACTCTTCACGAGATAGGAGTAGGGAAAAACTTCCTGAACTAATCTCTAGTACACCAGGAAGTGCAAAAATCCTTTAGCCAATGCGATCTCATCAAGTCAAAATGTTTCTGTACAGATAAACATACCATACTCAAAGTTAATAGACCACCATCAGAGTGGTAGATAATCTTTGCCAGCTATGACACAGACAGAATTTATAAAGAACTCAAAAAATTAAATGAAAAAAAATCAAACAACCCTCTCACAAAATGGGACATTGATCCCAACAGAGATTTCACATAGGAAGAAACACAAATAGCAAATTATCATTTAAAAAAGTGTTCATCATCCTTAATCATCAGGGAAATGAAAACCAAAACTACAATGAGATTCCACCTTACTCCAGTCAGAAATGAAATCATTAAAAAATCTACCAATAATAGATACTGGCAAGGAAGCAGGGGAAAAGAAACCCCAATTCACTGCTGGTGGGAATGCAACCTTGTACAACCACTATGGAAAGATGTGTGGAGGCTCCTGAATAGGATGGATAAACAGCTACCAATAGACCCAGCTATCCCTCTACTGAGCATGTAGCCTCAAGATTTCACACCTCAGCACAGAGACATCTGCTCAATCATTTTTAAAATGTCCATCACTGGACAAATGGATATCAAAGTTGTAATACATTTACACTATGGAATTCTACTCAGGTGAAAGGAAAACTGACATAATGAAGTTTAAAGAAAAGTGATAGATTTGGAGCAGATCATACTTAGCGAACTCACACAAGAACAGAGCATCAAACAACATATATTTTCCCCCATATGAGGTACCTAACTAGGTTAAGGTTAAACTCTAAGCAAATGGGGGTACCACCACAAGATTTGCCCATACAATGTATCTAATTATTGACAATAAATATGTTTTAATAAGTGTTATACCCACTTTTCCTTATCTCAGAATCAACACTTTAAAAGTACCCTGCAGAGTTATATTTAATCCCGCCTTACCAATTACAACGAACTTGTTCATGCATTCTAAAAACACGGACCTTCTTCTGTCCCTGCAACTTGCCAGACATTCTAGTGCTCTTTACTAATACTTTTTTTTTTCCTTCACCTGGAAATTTCTTTCTTTGACTATGTCTTACAAATAGCATTCATATTACCAATCTCAAGTACACTACCGCTTTCTCGAATGAACTACCTCAGAGTTTCTAGATTTTTAAAAACTTCATATTATGTCCACTCTCAGGGCCTTTGTCATTTAGTTTATAATAAGTTTTGTTATTTTTCCACAAAACATCATTTTTTAGTAAAACTAAAGAGAAGAAACACATATGTCTCCATATACTTCCTGCCTGCACACCTGCATAGCCTTTAAAATAAACATCACCTCCCAGGAAAAGACTATACTGGTAACAATGGATGAATCTCCATTATATATCATTGTTACCCAACATCTGTAGGTTGTATTAGGGTAAATACTACCTGCTATGTATTCTTTAAATTTGGACAAATTCACAATGAGATATGTTGTACTCAGCTCTACATTGCTAAGGCAAACATCCACTCAGACATCTTTCATGGGATGAGTGGATAAATTTTAGGCTCACAGTTTTCAGGGAGCACCACCAATGGTGAAAGAAGTTGGCTGACTTTTTCTGGACACTCCACAAGCAAGCACAAACCACCAGAACTCAAACTTCTCTTCAAACTTTTGGGAAATCAGATCTGGAATTCAGATCTGCCCCAAACACATTAGGGCTGGACCCCAAGATTCACCCTCAGTGACATTTCTCCAGCTGTGAGTCTAAAGTTTTAACCTTAATTTCAATAAAGTACCCAAGTGTATGGGGCCAACACTTACATTATCACATTCATACTTCTGTAGTACATAAGCAGGCTGACATTAATGCAGAATAATTACTTGTCATTAAAACAAACTTGGTGGAGCATGGGAAATAGCTTAATTAGTTAAGTGCTTGCTATTCAAGTACGTAGATTTGAGTGTGACTCTCAAAGTGTTCCCCTAGCCTATGCAACACACACACACACACACACACACACACACACACACACACACACGAGTGCCCATGTACACATAGAGAAAACAATTCTGTTCCACCTATTGATCTCCCATTCAAACATATATTTATATATGTATGTGTTTATGTGATATATATAAATGTATTACTGTCAATATTGTTTTCCTTTCTTAGAATGGCATATAGTTGTGATTATACAAAATGTAGACTTTTAAGACAGGCTTGTTTCACCATGTTTTCTGTGGCTTGAAAACTCTGAATAATATTCCATTGACTGTCTATGCACTAGTTTTTTGTATCTATCCATTCAGCTGCTGAACAACTTAGTTGTTCCCAAGTTTTGGAAACTATAAAAAGAACTTTCCGAACACCATCTATGTGCAGGTTTTAGTGTGAATATAAATTTCAATCCCTTGGAAAAGAACACAATTGCTAGCTCACATATGAAGTCTGTCCATTTTGCCAGAAATCACCAAAATGTCTTGTAGCTGCTCTGCTTGCATTTCCATCAGTTATTGAGTGACTCTTTTATTTCCTATGGCCCTCAACAGAATATAATGGCAGTATTTTTAACAGCCCTGTGAAAGGATATTATTGCCTTTCTCTCATCTATGTGTTAACGTGTGTTTTATCAATATGTATGATATTAGTGATAGGTATTTTGTTGATACCACTTGAAAAGTTGAAGAAGTTCCCTTCTGTCTCTAGTTTACTGGGAGGTTTTATTTTGAGAAGATTTTTGTTTTGTCAGTTTTTTTCACCTATTGCTATTAACATGCAGTATTTACTAGTCTATATCTGCTGATCTGATTAATTACGTTAGTTTACTTTCTTTATTTCAATTTAAATTCCAATGGCTTTGTAAATTTGAAATGTGTTGCTCTGATTGTTTAATAAATATGTGTATATAGTACAGATTATTACAAACATATATTTGTTTAGGATGTTATCCAAAATATTTTTTATCATTTGTATTTAAGATCAGGTTAACAAACCACAGACTTTCCATGCAATGCCATATAAGGTAAAGATGGTTTGAAATAAAAATTGGAATTTTCCAATGGAGAGTTACAAGGAAGAAGATGGCAAATTAGGAGATACAACAGATCATACCTCCTGCTGTGAGGAAGGCCGGAAAGAAAAAAAAAAAATGTCTGATTTACTGGCACCAATATGGGGATCCCTTACCAGCACACCAATATGATTTGGAAACTGAACTATCTTTGAAAGTAATGGGGTCTTTCTCAGCTTTTGGTTGAACTGTAATCCAGAAGCTAGGGTGCCAAACTGTCATGGTCACACAAAACTTCCAATAAGTTGGTGGCCACCAGGTTGTTATCCCATGAATTCGAAGAACTGAAGTCCATAGATTAAAGTTTTATTTTAGAGAGATTTTGTTAGAATATAGATCAAATTAAAGAAAAAAGAAGAAAGGCAGAGCTCTTGAACAAAGAGAGAAGGGAATTCCATAAGTGGAAAAGCCCCTCTAAAGTATCAAAGTCAATAAGAATGGGAACTCTAAAGAACACTCATTTGCTGAGTGGCCACTTCCCCCTTTCCCCTTGCTTTTTTCTTTCTCTTCAACATCTTAACCCATAACTATCTTCTTGCATTATACACATTATACTGATATATTTTTGGTGTCTCTTAGATAGACCTCCTGTAGAGGTACTCTAAACTATCACAGGTGACACCATTCAGCTAGAAGAAACTGGATTGTTCTGCACCCAATTTCCTAATGGCAGTGAGAGCTACTTCTTCAGAGGGGCATAAAGAGGCAGCTTAGGGGTGACAGGGACCCAAAGTAAAGGCATGGGATTTCTACTTTGCTGGAAGTCACAGAAACTTCTGGCTTCTCCTTATTTCTAGCAGCCTAGAGGAGTTCCCTCCCTAGATCTGCATTATTCTTAAACTGGATCTTGGTCCCTCTCAAGGAAGCAGTTCCCATTTTCTGGATGATTAAAAGTCCTGGCAGGAATAAACTTGATCTCCTAAATAAACTTCTTAGCTTGTTTAGCTCAGGCCCCATTCAGAAACTATAAAAGACCTCTGTTGGGGGTCTCTAAGTACACTTTTCCATTTCTGGAATTCCCTATTGCAACCTTGGGCAAGAGGTCTTCCTTCCTTCCTTCTCTTAAATTCTATCTATAATCAAATAAAATATCTGTAAACTTAAACAAAAAATGAAATAAAAATTTGAGGCATGTATATTGACATCGTGTTTCACTAGAATATATTGTTTTAGGACTTAAAACAAATTGCCATCCTCAGAGAGTTCTAAACAGGAAACATTGTTCCACTAGCTAACATGGAGGTGTGGAGCAGAAAAACTGACAACCATGGTCATGCGTATGACCACAATGTGGCTTGGATATGAACAGGGCTGAGACTGATCTCTGTGTCATCTGGACTGTGACATCGAGCTTTTCTGGCTATTTCATTCATTTGACTGGTCATTCAGTGTGGCAGTCCATTATTTAGCAATTGTGACTGGTTAGTTGAATAAACTATTGAACCATTTAGACCTTATCTTTATCTAGCAGCGTGTTTGATGGTCAAAAGAGGAAAGAAGAATCTAGGATAAAAAAATAAAATAAATTAAAAACAAACATCTTGAAAAAGAATACTCATCTTTGGCTTAAAACAGCAGGAAAAGCAGGAAGAAACAGCTTTTCATATGTTTGTTGTTCAAGCCTTGATTGCTTTTCTCTTTTTCTATCCTCTTGATGCTCAATGTCTAAATTTTCTGAGAAGTAACAAGAAAGGTTATACTTGAGAGTAAATGGTCTCTCAAGGGTGGTGTCTGAGTGAGAAAAGTTAGTTATATGACAATAATTAAATTTTGCTACATGAAATCTAATCTAGATATTGTCATTTTTTTAATAAAAGAAGAAAAGCTTCTGAGAACATAGTGGCAGAGGTGTCAGGAAGAATGGTAGAGCTGCAGGGTGGAATGGAGCCCTGTGAGTCATGATTCTCCCCACAGGAAATACCTGCTGTATTCAGGATCCCACCATGGTTACTGATGCTCCCACTGAGAAGTACCCTCAGAGAGATCAGGCTAGGAAGATAGGACTATTTAATATAGTAATATATATTTACATATTATAAATATATATAGTTTTAATATAAATTAACATTTCCAATGACAATTATTTTATGTAAGGAAAGTACTAAAGGTGATGTTTATTATATTAAAATGGCTCATAGACTACTTGGAAAGAAGAAGAGGTTTCATGGAAGGGGAATGAGGACAAGGGGTAAGGCAAGTTAATGAGAGAATATAATGATCAAAGTACAGTATATACATGTATCAAAACTGTCAATTAATATAAAAAACAAAAAAGTAGAAAGGACATGGAAGGAAAAATATAGACATATGACTAAGGCCACAAATTATAAACAATAACCAATGTACCATTATTCACTGAGGTATATCAGTAATTACCTCGTGATAGTTAATCTTCACTGTCACCTTGACTAGTTTTGGAATCCCCTACAGGAAACATTTCTGAACTTATCTATGAGATTCCTTGTCGAGAAGTTTCACTGGGAAGGGAAGAATCATCCTGAATGTGGGCAATAGGCCCAGGTCTCAGACAGAATGAAAAGAAAAAAGCCTGCTGAGCACCCGCATTCATCTCTCTCTGCTTCTCAACTGTGGTCTTGATGTGACCAGCCTTCTCACAATCTCACCACTCTGGAGTCTGTGCTATTATGGACTTCATCTCCTCAATCCATGAGTCTAAACTAATCACAAAGATTCATTTTCACATCAAAACAAAAGTTCTCAGAAGTGATTATTGGAAGGCACTATGATTCCCAAGGGAATATCTGGTGATTAGGATAGATATTTATAAATATATGCAGACTCAGAGAGTAAAATGACAGGTCATTGAAAATAGATGTATGTACATATGGATGGGAAGATTCAAGATTGAGAAACCTCATTTATCTTAGCTTGTCAGGCAAATAGAAATTTCCAGGCAATTTGGAAAGTATCAACTTCAAGATCAGAATGTCAAGCCAGGTCCTTTGCTTGGTACCCATGTAGCCTTGAGCAATTTTTATACCTCCTTTTTCCTTCACTGTCTTCATCTGTCAAGTGAAAATAGCAAATGTATAATGATAGTGCTTAATACACAGGGCTGTGGGAGATATTAAAGTTGGTAAACTATGGGTACATTCTTAACTTGGTATGGTAATTTGAATATATGGCCTCACTGAATGTCTCCAGTGGCAAAGCCCTACTGAGGAAGAGTTGTCACTGGGGCTGATCTGGGAGTCCAGCCCTAAGGTGTGGTGTGTGTGGGGGGATGGATTCCAGTTCAAGGATATGGAAAGAGCAATTTAAACTCTGGTGGTTTGTACTTGCTGCCTGAATCTATGTAAAGGTGCCAGCTTCTTTTGCCATTGATGGTATTGCCCTGGATTCTATAAGCCTGAAATAGACGCTCTTCCTCCTGAATAGCTGTGTCTAGTTGGATATTGGTGTCAGCAACTTGGAGCTGACTATAACACGTGTGTATGTAGCAGACACTAAAGTCCCATCCAGATGCAGTCTTCCTTTGCTGATAGCCTCACATTGTAGGACTCTTCACCGAAGTCATTCGCTGTTCCCAGGTGATTGTGGAGAGAAATCTTCAACTAATTACTTGATGGGAACTAATGGCTAAATGCTGCATTTCACTGCTCTCACAAGTCAGCAGCTAGCAAGTCTCTCAGAGGTCCTCAGTGGGACACTAGTGAGCTTCCCCTTTGTGCTGCCTTCCTGTCCTCTCCCTTTCGTGCCATCTCACTAGTTCTGAGATCATTTCCCAAAAATACCACTGAATTCAAGTTTTTATCTTTGTGCCAATTAGGAAATAAAGACACTGAGTGAAAACTGTTAGTTGTCATTACTGCTTCTTAGAAAATTATTAGTTCCTGTTGAATTATTTTCTGGGTAAACTGGTAAATGTATGGCTCATAGAAGGTTCTAGTATATTTCTTTTTCCTCCTGTAAGATTCATAGAGTCATTATGTTATTTATTTTCAACTTTTCCTTAGCATCGGTTTTCTACTGGAATTTGTGTTATTTGTTTGGAAGACAAACCATTGAGATGCAGTGTATTTATATTTTTTGAGAAAACTTTCCCTTTAAAAATCTTTCTTTTGTTCTTGTCTTAGCTTGAGATTTCATGAAAGAAGACTCTATACTCCAGGGAGGAATTCCTACCATTTAGCGACACAGAAGGTAGTTTTCCTGTCTCTATAAACATCCACTGAATTTAGGGACAATAAACCTTTTCCCAAGCAATCCAGAAAGACAATAACTAACTGAAGCATCTATTTAATGTGTGTCTCTACAGCCACAATTAGCACACAACATGGTATCCGAACAACTGAAGATTATTGCTTACCTGTCTGCTTGTCGGAGCAACTGAACAGCTGCATGTTTAAGGTTGAGGAAAATCCCCCTGAGAGCTCAGAAGGGAAACTGACTCTGGTGTATAGAGAAGGAACAAATATTGTATATGCTTAGATTGAATAGGAGTTAAATCCAGGAACTGAGATCAAAATAGAGCTAACAGCAAATGCATCAGCCTGGGATTTTGAAACCATGAAGTGTGTCTGTATCACAATTGGGAATAAGAAGAAGGAGTTATTCTGGAGGGATGAGAAGGTCTTATATGGTTTGATTAAGGTGTCCCCCATAAACTTAAGTGTTTTAAATGCTAGGTCCCCAGCTAGTGGCATTGTGGGAATTGGAGCCTGCTGGAGGCAGTGTATTGTTGGGGTCAGGATTATGGGTGCCATAAGCAGCTTCCACTTGCCAGTGTTTAGCCCACTTTCCTGTTGCTATTATCCACCTGATGCTGTTCAGGAGGTGATATCCAGCCTCTGCTCATGCCATCATTTTCCCTTCCATCATGGAGGTTCCCCTCAATTCTGTAAGCCAAAATAAACCCTTTTCTCCTATAAACTGCTCTTTGTCAGGTACTTTCTGCCAGCAATGAGAAACTAGGTATAATAGGCAGTGAACGTTCAAGTAGCACATGACAGACAGAATCAACAGATAATCTTGTTAGACCACAGATTGTTAGGCTTGACCTCCAAGGGACATAGATTCAGTACACTAATAATTTTCATTTTTAACACATCGAAAGATGCAACACGTAGTTCACAGACAACACCTGTAGAACCACTGTATATAGGCAAAATCTTGTAATTCATCCTGAAGGTATAGGTGCTGGCACCCAGTAACTTGAAGTATACTCCCCAGGAACATAGAGATTGTTTTGAATCCATATTTTAATGTGTCTTCAAATTTCTGACATCTACATTCCTGGAAGAGCTAAGTCTACTTCCATCTAGGATAATTTTAGATTGTTCCATGAAATATGATATCGCATCACTCTCAAAACACTTATTATCCTGAGAATGTCCCAGTTTGTTTAAAATAGGACTAAATATAATGAGAAAAACACATCGTGTTATTTTCCATGTGATATAGCCAGGAAAGATGGGGAGGAGATGAAGTTTGCCTTTGGACAGACCATATGCTCTTGCTGATGTTGCTTAAACCTGGTATGTTATCTGATTTAGCAAGAATAAATTACTATTTAACATTGTACTTGTTTCAACAAAAGCCCTGGGGACTTCCTTCTGCAGTAGCAGACCAGATGACAATTAGGTGGTGAATAAGTGTCTTTGATATTTACGATAACAAATGGCTTTGCTTGGATGTTCTCAGCATCTGCAGATATAACTGGTTTTGGAAAGTGCTCAAATGCATTTGATAAATAAACGGTAGAAGGATATCATGTATTTCCTGTTGTGTTTGCAAATTTCAGCAGGGCATTTAAGCAGTGTATTAAAATGAGATTTTGACCCCCTTTAAATGCTGCTGTGAGGAGCTAATTGAGAATCTCACTACATCCTCCCCTCTTCTTCATCTTTTCAGCTGCAGAAGTGCTTATGTGAAATGCATACAGAGATGCCTGTCTCCTTACTCTTTGCATGATATCTGGTGAATCACGGAAATAATTGGACTTGGCAAAAATCTCAAGTATTCTGATAAATATGCTAAAATTCTAATATTGAGACAGTGATATGACTTCTATGCATTTTTCTCCTTGGCCTTGGATGTAGTTCCTAAGCAAAGTAAATATGAGAATGAATGTAAAGAAACAGCATTATATGCCTTTGTATTTAGTAAGTTTTTTAAATTATCTTTAGTTCTCATAAGAATTTTGTGAAAAAGATAGTTCCAATGGATCTAGAAGAAAAGTGAAGCTAAGAGATATTGACTTCACACTGTGAAGTAGAGCTTTTTAAATAGAAACAAGGAGATTAAAGATCGGATTATCTCACCTATGTCTGTAGTATTAGTCATTTCCACGCCTACTTAGGCATGGATGACTATAAAAATAAGTAGATAATAATAAAAATGATTTATCAAATAAATGAAGTTGCTAGTGGAAGACTGTTGATCTCCTCAAAAATATAAGAGGAGATAATTCTTTAAAGATGGGGATCAATATTTTTAAACATCAGAGGCTCAGTGTTCTGTTAAGAGAATCAAAAATAAAAAGAAGTAAAATATGTTGAAAGAGATAAATAGAGAAGGTAAACCTATAAAAAATAGACCTCTGGAAAAAATGAAATGCAGAAATGAAATAAGAAAACAATCTGAAATCTTAAAAGTTGTTATAATGTACTATGTAACACACAAAATTTGATAGACACATGTATGATGAGTAATTCTGAATTGCCTACTTAAAAGGAAAAGCAATTTCCAGAGTAAAGAATTCATATGGAGCATAAAGAGACAAAGAAACAAGACAGGGAGGTAATTTAAAATCTCTCTGGAAACTTAAGTGGAGAAATATAAAATTCTGAAAGTGAATTTAAGCTGTCTTTCCAGAGTTGAGGGAAAACATTCTCTTTCTTGAATTCACAGAGTTTCACTGAATTTCATGATGAGGAAATACAAGAAATTCTAGTTTACATAGTTCATAGTAAAGGGCAGAATAGAGAAAAATCCTCACATCTGCCTCAGAGTGATTGACTGACATCAGACATATGCAATGAAGGATGCCAGAAGATGATGACCATGTCCTTGAAATGCAGGAGAAAAAAGAGAAAGGTTAACTCTTTTGAGTTTGCCTTTAATTCTTTTGAGGCTGTAACTCTGTTGATTGTGTTTGTATGACATTAAATATAACAAATTACACAAGATGATTAGAATAAAGAGCTGGAAACAAGGGCAGCCATGCAAACATTTAATATGTTTAGGCACATGTATTATGTTTAAGAATCCCTGCTCCTCAAGCTGACCTGAGGCAACCTTGAGTTATAACTTGCTTAATTCTGTGTTTTCACCCATTCCCCACATCTGGCACAGCAAAACAACCCCTTTTAACTAGGAGTAAATATTAATATTAAAGGAAATTTAGAAAAAAGCACTAGGTAAGATAAAAATGTGAACTATCTATATTCTCTAGCAAGGGAGCACTGTGGGATTAAAAGGTAGGTATACTATTATTCTATGTGGATGACTAAGGCTTAACCACATAGAAAAATATCCATATATAGCCAAACAGAAAGGAGCACTATGTTATTTTTCTGTTATATGAAGTTAAAAACTCCAGGGAGTTGTAGAGATAGCTCAGTCACCTAAGTATGATGACCTGAGTTCAGATCCAAGTACCCAGATAAATGCTGGACATGGCAGTAAGAAGCTGTAATTCCACTGCAGATACCAGGGGTATACTGGGTAGATATACTAGCAGAATGGGTGAGCTGTGGATTCAGTGAAAGAGGCTGTCTGTTTCAGTAAATAAGGTGGAAAGTAATTGAGAACGAAATCAATTGTAAACCTCTAGCCTCTACATGCATGAACATATATCCACATACACCTGCAATACATGTATGCCTAAATATATATATTAACATATGTAGATACATGTATACAACACACATGCACACACACATAAAATACAAAGCACCAGTATTATGTCAACGCATACCTGCGAATGGTCAACATAATTTTAACACAGTAATTAATCTGTAGGGATGCTAATAAAATATTAATTACAGAATCTAAGAAATTAGTAAATGAAAGTAACAGTCTAATAAAATAGAGGTAAAGTATCAAAAATTTGTCTCAAGTTCTAAAATTTCAGTGTGCCAATGGATGTGTGTCTCCGTGTGCATGAGTAGGTGTGTGTGTGTGTGTGTGTGTGTGTGTGTGTGTGTGTGTGTGTGTGTGGTTTAGGTGGATTGGGTAGGGAGAGATTTTCCATTTGACTCTTCAGTATATGACTCCCCTGAGACCCTGACACCATCCCATAATTAGCAATCCAGGCCACTAGGCAGAGCAATGAGGAAATCAATATGCGAAACTCTTTCTGTGGAGGTTTAGCATCTCAGAGGCAATGATTGGAGCTGGTTTTGCCCTCTGCTAACCCTCCTTCTGCTCTGATTATTCTCAGTCCCATCGGTGCCCCTCCCCCTCACAGAGCTCTGACAGTCACACAAACCCTGTTTGCATTTGCATCTGTCAGGCTCTGCTTGAAAAAGTCTGAATTCATGCTAATGCTGCTTTTCAGCTTTTCAAAACCAGAGAAGGACTCTTTCATTCAACAGATGGAGAAATGGCACTAGAACCAGCCTTCAGTAAGGGCGACCTCTAAAGTCTCTTCCTATTCATTTAAAATATAATGTTTATTGATTTGCATATTTGCTTGGTGTGTGTGTGTGTGTGTGTGTGTGTGTGTGTGTGTGTGTGTGTGTGTTTGTGTGGTGCACATGCCACACAACACATGTAGGGGGTCATTGGATAACTTTCGGGTCAACAATGATCCCCCAATCGTTTGAAGCACTTTCTGGTTGTTCATTGCTGTTTAGCCAGGCTATCCAGCCACTGAGTTTATGGAAGATTCTTTCTAGTGGCAGGTGCACTGGGATGACAGAAGTCTGCCACAGCTTCTGCCTTTCACAGGGGACCTGAGGACATGGACTCAGGGACTCAAAGTTGCCTGGCAAGCACTTGATCTACTGAGCCATCTCCCAGTTCTCCTTTCATTTTTAGCTTAGTAACAGCCCTTCCACCTCCTTCCATGATTTATAAATAGAATCATAGCAGTCTTGCTCAGATTATGGTAGTAGTAGAGACAAATGTATATGTTAGAAAGAGCTCTGAGTTTGTCGTCAAATCTGATGTTAAATCCTGAATGAACCCACATATTTCGGGTTCATATTTGGTGCTACAGACTTGTGAATCTCTAGGGTTCTGCCTCACCTGATTGCTCAAGCATCTAAACCCAACTGGCTCCATCTTCCCTCCTCAGTGTCTGTGTTTCTGCCACCATGTTTCATAATTCCATCTTCCTTGCTCGGTGTCATTGGACCTTTTACAAGCTATACTCTACCTAGGAGGACTCCCATCCTAAGCCACCTCTCATACATCATCAAGCTAGTATCTGTTCTTCCTGTGTATTACACTTATTTTATGAAGTCTGTTTATCAACTAACAGCACTAAGCTCTGAAAGAAGGACCCTTGTTTATTTTGTGATTCTATCATGGTTGTTACATTCCATACTAATCCTTCTCACAAAATGTCACAATTATTTTAAAACAAATCATACCACCTGGATTTTATCAGTCTACCCAGCTGAAAAGATGAGGCTAGTGAAAAACCCAGGGTTAATTTCTAATTTGTAGAGTTCAAAGTGATTTCGGATAAGCACAAGTTTGAGTTACTTCATTATGGAAGGGACGTGTTAATTTTTAACATAAAACTTATCCAAAAATAGTTTCATATTTATGTAAAATAAATTTATATTTATGTAAAAATATTATTGATATAGTATAGATATGCCATACGTCCAGTTTCTGCTCTTAAAACTGACTATAATTTAACTATGTGTTCCCTGAAGATTCCTGTGTTAAGGCTTAGTCACACAGGTAGCATTTTTAGAAGTTGGTGGAGCCTAGTGGTAGGAGTTTATACCACTGAAGAGGTGCCTATGAAGAGGAATGTAAGGTTGGGTCTCCTTCACTTCTCTCCTGCTTTCTAGCTCATAAGGTAAATTGGAATTATCAACATTCCTACCATGATGTCTGAGGCCTGAAGAGACAGAGTACTCCATCTTTTCTGTTTGTAAGGTAATTACTTCAGGCACTTTATAATAAAAACATAAAGCTACTCATACATCTCACACTGGAATAGCATTCAACACAGCTAACAAACTGTTATCAATATTAGTCTGTTCTTGATGAATAGTTCTTTAGTTTTTATCAACTGTCTTTTTCTTTTGTTTTGGTCTTCTCGCTATGGTGGCCCCTACACTTGATCTTCCTATCTCCTAGGACTACCGCTGACTCTGAGAGGTTTTCAGATTTGATTTTTGATGAGTTTGCCAACTTTGAGTTACATGGGGTATTTTGTAGAATATCTTTTAGATTATGTTTGTCTGATGGGCTTATTATAATTGGACTGAAGTTCTATGGCTTTGAAATTAAGACTGCAGAGATACAGTGTATTCTTATAATGTTATTTTAAGGCTGCATGCCACTGAATGACGGTATCATTTCTCAACTGTAAAGTTATTCCTTTCTTATAATCTCATAGTGCACCACTTACATTGAGGGGGAGAAGTTGAACTCCTAGATGAGGGTTCATTGAACATATTTAAAGTTATTTTGTAGAATGACTTTTCCCTTCTTTCCTAATTGCCCATTTATTTATGCTAATATAAACACCTGGAGATTCACGCCAGTAGAAAACTCTGGTAAGTTTTTACCAGGGATCTCAATAGTACTCACTGAGGTATTTGTCAGTGTTCTCTGAACTAACATTGCAGACAGGTTATGGTCTAGATCTATCACAGTACCTCAATAGTACTCAAAATACCTGCATATTTCCTTGAAATTTCCTGACTTGAATTCATAGAGTATTTATTATTTTTTTCCTGTTTATACAACAGACAATTTTTTTCAGAAAACAGAAAGATAATGATAATGATAATAACAGAAAGTTAATGATTTTATCTTTGTGTTGCCACCCAACGAAATGTCCGCAATTTTAATGACCTAGATTATTCACTAATTATGTTTCTCTGTTCAGATTCTGTAGATGTTGAATTCCAGGAGGGCACGCAAATAAGAGAGAATTTCATTTTAGCATTCTTACCTGTATACAGCCTCATCTGGATGATTCAAGGGCTTTGTGGAAAACTCTGTGTTTGCAGGTTGAAATTTTCTGAAACCTTGTTTGTTCAATTGTCAGGCAATTCATGTCAGATATTGGCTGAGAAATTTTCTAATTATGTCATCATGATCAGCAAGATGTAGACTCTCAGTGAGATTCCCCCATTAGGATCATAAAAGAGAAGAGAGAGAGATAAAGACAGAGAGAGAAAGAGATGATTCATGACACAACTTTAATTGTCCTATAGTGTCATTGATTTCCACCACACTCAATCTCTAGTAATAGAGGTGTAGCCAGAATGTAGTTTCCTGAAATCATAGATATGACAAGCACACCCAGATCCTGGTTCCTAATGTTCAAAGATATTTCACAACCATTTGGGGGAAGTAAAACCTCACACGTGCTCACTGGGTCCTATAATTTGGAAGTGATAGCGATTATTGGTCTAAAGTTCTTAGTATTAGATACATTCCCTCTCTATGACTAAAATACCTGAGAAAATCAACTTAGTGGGAAAGAAATTAGTTTTCTTCATAGTTTCAGTGAGTTCTGTCCAGGGTTGCTGAACCCCAGGGACTTTGGCAGTACATCGTGGTGGTGGGGAATGAGTGACAGAGAAAGTGCTTTACTTTATGCTGAATAGGAAGAAGACAGAGAGACAGATCAGAGTCCATGTGTAAATTCTAAAACAGTGCCTACGGTCTTCAGATATAACACATCTCCCAAAGACCTTTCAAGTCCTCATTCATCTTTCCTCTATTTGTTCATTAGATTGAAGCCCTAAAACATTTATTAAGTTCATCAATGCATAAACAAAAATGGTGTTACCGGGCTGGAGAGATGGCTCAGCAGTTAAGGCACTTGTCTCCAGTGCCTAAGGCCCTGGTTTCAATTCCCGAGGACCCACATAAGCCAGACCCACAAGGTGGTGGCCCTGGTGCTCTCACTTTCTCTGTCTTTCTGTCTCTCCGTCTCTCTGTCTCTCTCTCTCTTTCTCTCTCTCTCTCTGTATCTCTCTGCTTTAAAACGAATAAATAAAATATTTTTAAAAATGGGTGTTACCAATAAGTTAGAGTTTCCTCAAAAGAAATGGGAAAGAGGTTTTTATCAAGTAGTTATTAATAAGAAACATACCACCATCAAATTGAAGAGGGGACTGACTGACCAAAGAAGACAAAACAGATATGCAATATTAGAAGATGATAAAGGAAACTTAGCTCATCTTTATCCCTAGAATCCTACTGCAAGGAATTTAAATTATTGACATGAAAATGGAAACCTTTACTCTGCAATATTAGTATGTGAAGTAAAGTTGGAGTGAAAGTATGAACACAGATCATCCAGGATAATGAAATCATACCTGTAACACGTTCACATTTTCATCATTAGTTCAGGACAAATTTCTATAAATAAATAAATAAATAAATAACCTAGATCAAATTTACTTCAGGTAGTTACAGAATCAACAGTGAGCTGCTTATAAACTATAGAAGAAATGCAGCATTTTAAACGGAAGAAAATATTTACCTATATATAAATATAATTCCTGCCTTTGCAAATTTCGGTGTCTTTGTTTTCCCCAGTAATGGAGGAACATGTGAGGAACCCCACATTTCAGCAGTGATGTTCAGTATTATTAATGCTCCAATTAAAGTCAACTTTATTTTCAAGAATTCATAAGAATTCCCTAGTGCTGAATCTGCACACTGCTTGAAATAGTACACATACATGAATCTGAAATGAGCCGCAATGCTCCATGTGCACATTAACGACCTTCCTTCTTAATTTAGACTCACCTTACTTGCCTGGGATCAATTTACTCTCTTGTTCCCAGAGATATTCATCCCAAGTTTTAGAGAATAGCGCTACATTCTTCATAGAGTTCTTCAAATTTGTCTATCATATATTTGTGTATTTAGGCATTTGATAATTTCCCCCAAAACACTATAGACTTGACAAGTTTACCATGAGACATATGCATCCATACAAATATGTGGAAAGAAACTCTATATGCTATTTGCATAAAACTATGCATGCTATATACATGTTTATGCATAACAATAGTAAAAATAAATGTGCATGGCTATAAGACAAAGAAAGCAAAAGGGAGAGAGAAAAGAGGGAGCACACCATGGAAAAATACAGGAATTTTTATAGAATTTTGTTTTGAATTGTGTCTACTTCATTGAAATCGCTCAAAATAGAAATATCAGTATTATCACCAAATTATTTCAAGATTTCCAGTGTCCTTTATTACCCTGGGAATCAATTTATTGACTTTAAAACATACATATAAAACTCCTTATGAAACAAGAGATTAGTATTCAATTGTCATAAATATATGAGAAATGTCAAATTTTAGCTATTCATTGTTGAAAATCTCTTTAGGGTTAATTTTATATAATTGCTATGAGATTTGGTGTTAGTATAATTTTCTTGGATTATTTAACAAATAGGCTATAAATTTCTACAGTTCATATAAAAACTTTTTGCTATTTTCTTTTATAGAACCCACATTATAAATAATCCTATGAAATAAAAATTTTAAGCAACAGTGTTAGAGTCTGTAATTTTTTTTTTTTTTTTTTGGTTTTTTGAGATAGGATCTCGCTCTAGCCCAGGCTGACCTGGAATTCACTATGTAGTCTCAGGGTGGCCTTGAACTCACAGCAATCCTTCTACCTCTGCTTCTCAAGGGCTGGGATTAAAGGTGTGTGCCACCATGCCCAGCGAGTCTGTAAAATTTATATTTTGTAAGTATTTGTAGGTTTCTTACTTTTAACATATACAAAAATTTATATTATCATATTTCTTACAAATACAGCCAAACAGACCTTTTAACACTATTGTGTATTATGAATATATATGGATATATTACCATTTAGGATGGGTTGCATAAAATATCTAATTAGTGCAAAATATGTCAAGTTGAAATTGATAATGCATATCAGGTATAAGTACTGACATAAACTATTTTTAAAATATTTAAGCCTGAAATGATTTTGTGAAAAACCAATGGAGCTTCTAGAAGGTTTTCAGTCTCGTGAACATTTTTCCACCCTCTAGGGATCACTTTAATCTGAAATATTTAGAAAGTTCAGTCTTATGACAGAGCTGTAACATCAGCAATTTTATTGAAATAGAAAGTGAAGAACAAAAATACTCAATAATTATTTTATTGATGTGAAGGGCATGAATTATTCATAATTTCAAAGTATCTGTGTATAATCCTAATTACCTGCTCTTAAAAGATATGAAACCCTCTGAAAGTACATTAACAATTTTGATTGAACATCTGCAGTGCCGTGTCTATCCCAGGCACCACTGTGTGTGTTTGTATATTTGTGTATGTTGTGCTTTCTTGGTTTCTGGTATGATGCTGTGATCATTGTAACACAGACCATTCCAGGTGATAAAGCTAAATTATTCATAACTCAAACATATGATGCGTTTCTAACTTTCTATATTCACGTTTAGCTGTGACACACAATCCAGAACGTGAATGCTTCCTGGAAAAGTGTTTTTAGGCAGGAACTTGCTCATGTAGTCCCTCATTCGCTCAGTGACTAGGGCCTGTAAACACAATGTGAGATTTGCAGAGGTGTTTAGCCAGAACTTTTGCCTTGCCCCCTTCAGCACCTTAAATCTGCCATCTACCTAGGTAATTGGGAAAAGGAACTCTGAAGGCATTAGGAAAATATATAATCATGTAAGAGCTTTGTGCAATTCTTTAAACTTCCCTTCTTTCATGTCTGTCTGTTAGTAGCTCAATTTGTTAGTGCTTTTATCTGAGTTTCCCTGAAACCAGAACTCCTGTTTCTCATTGATCATCTCTTCACACATTTTTTCACATCCTCCTCGGGTTAGTAAAGTTAGTATGGTGGATACTTTTCCTGCCCCATTCCTTGCTGAGACTGCATTAGGTATCACTAGTCACTGATATGACTTGCCATGTATAAAATGACTTCTATATCATATGTTCTCTTTCTATATCTCTGAGCTTATATTTTAGCATTTTCTCCTTAAAGGCTATTATATTATTGAACATAGAGATTTCCCACACTATAATACTTCTTTTAGGCCTTCAATTGTTACTTCTGTCTTTCTGAATCTTTCCTTTGCTACACTTCTGATTACCTGAAGGTCAAGATATGGTATTCATTCAACTCTTGGCTCTGATGTCTTTCCCTTGAGTGTTCATTGATAAAGCTGGATTTACATTTATTCCATATATTTTTACATAGGATATATTGGCTTGTGTTTGTTACATTAATTATCTGTACGATAATTACCTGACCATTTTCATGTCTCCTTATGAGAATAAAATTTCTATTTGGGAGGGAATTATACCATTTTTTCCAGCTAAGAATATAAACTTTAATGAAGTTCCAAAGCTAAGGGGTTGAGCCTGAATATGGACCCAGCACACTTCCACATGGTCTGTCAATTTACACACACACACACACACACACACACACACACACTTACACACGAAGTTCAGTGGTAAGATATTCACATTAATACAATAAGTACACTCAAGGGCTGGAGAGATGGCTCAGCGGGTAAGGCACTCGCCTCCAGTGCCTAAGGCCCCGGGTTTGATTCCCCAGGACCCACATAAGCCAGACCCACAAGCTGGTGGCCCTGGTTCTCTCTCTCTCTCTCTCTCTCTGTAGCTCTCTGCTTGAAAATGAATAAAAATTAAAAAAAAGCTCACTTGTTTAAAAAAAAAAAAAAATAAGTACACTCAAAAACATCACTTCCAACCAAATGACCATTTGACATTTCTCTGTCTATCTGACGTTAATCTTTTATATGTCATTTGATTAAATAAATGAGTAATAAATTATGATCAGTTACTGGAGTCTTTTAATGTTAGAACATAAGTATTTTATAATTCCAGTGATCTTCCTGAATATGTTTCTCTATGTTGATATATGTACTCATAGACACATATAGCTAGTCTTCTTGTTTTTTATAGATTGTCTGAACATTTAGATTGGCTTAAATTACTACTTGCTTTGACAAAATGGGGTCAAACTTAATTATAATCTTCCACAAAAGATAGAAAAGAACATTAGACTTCTCTCAAAATTATTAAAATAAAAAAAACCCTTCAATGTCAGGCATACATTTTTATGACCTTATGAAAATCACTTAAATGTTCAGATGCCCTTTTGTATCTATTAAAATAAAGTGCATTAAATGAGGGAGTTTTAAAAGTTAATTATGTTCTACGCATATATTACATAATACACTCATATTTTGTAATTATATATAATAGATTAAGTAAATTTTATTCTCCTGTTAATGAAATTTCTAAAATTTCATTTAAAAATATTTTATAAAAAGCAATGTCTACATGCATATTTGATTAAAAATATAAAATAATTAGATGCTGGGTTCATAGAGTTTTTTTTCTTTTTATTCTTCTTTGTGGCTCAATATAGAGTTTTTAGTGATTGAGAAAGAACATTTTATCAATTAAATATGTATTAAAGGTTTTTTATTTGGGATTTGAAAGTTTAAGGGCACAGTGAAAAACATTTATTATAATATGATCCTGATAATCATAAAATTAATATAAACACACTTATTAGCTTTATCATAGACACATATCTTCCCCACCTTAACACAACCACTGTAATTTTCC
>PVHP010012108.1:0-43674 GCA_004024765.1 Zapus hudsonius
CTGTTACTCGTCCGCCATCTTGCTCCGCCCCCAGATCCTTCACTTTTTGAAACATACTTTAAGTATGAATATTAGATAATGAAATTAGGAAGTATTTATAATGAAATGATAGCAAAATATTTTAGGATAAATCAAAAATAATCTTTAAAGGAATGCATATAGACGGTGCACACATCAGAAAAGGGAAGGCAAAGAAAATAAATGAGCTAAGTGCTCATACCAGGTGCATTTGAAAAGAATAAAACCAAATAAAATAAAATATTAAAAAATAGAATATAAAATATAAAATAGTTTAAAAATATAAGTAGAAATTATTTTTTAAAGGAAATCAAGTAAGAGAAGAGGGACAAAACAAAGGTAGTTCTCTGGGAAAATTAATAAGATGCTGACTGCTAGTTAGAAAGTTGGAAATATCAGGGGCTGGGTGGTAGCTGAGTGAAGTCCGGAGCTTGAAGCTCAGCACCAGATAAAACCAAGTGTAGTAGAGCATGCCTGGAATCACAGTTCTTGGGAAGAGGAGACAGAAGGATCAGGAGGTCAAATCTGTCTCAAAAAAAGAAACTAAAAATAAAAAGCTGATTGCTTAATAACAAAACAGTGCATGTTGAAAAAAATCACAAATATGTGTCACAAATAAAACATTTAATTATGAAGAATGAAAAGGGGGATTAATATAATATGGATAGAGCTACTTAGCATTCTTAATTTAAATAGTCCAGAAAAGAAAGTCAGGCTAACATAGTTAAGCTTACAGGACTCCTCTAAGAGTGAGACAAAATGGGTACTTATTGCTGTATGCAATCTTAAGCTTCTGATTAAGATACAAAATTGCATAAATATTCAGATGATTAAAAATATATAAAAGGGCTGGAAAGATTGCTCAGTGGTTAAAGGCTTACAAAGCCTGACAGCCTGGGTTTGATCCCCAAAACCCACTGGAAACCAGGTGCACAAAGCAGCTTGTGCATCTGGAGTCAGCTTGCAGTGGCAAGAGGCCTTGATGTGCCCATTCTCTCTCTCTCTCCCTCCCTCTCTCTCATTATAAATAAATAAAATGTCTAATATATGTGTAGATAGATAGATAGATAGATAGATAGATAGATAGATAGATAGATAGATAGATAGATAGACAGATAGATCATCCAGGAGCATAAGGCAAAGTATAAGTGTACTCTGCTTAATATTCAGCTTTGCTCTGGAATGGGTTCTGTTTCTGGTTCATAGGACTATGAGTTCGTTAGCCTACGTGAACCTTTTCTTCTTGTGCCCTCTTTCCTGTGGTATGTTCAATCCATGGAGTCACACCATGTAATTTAAGGGAAGAGTGAATAGTTAATAAGATTAACTAAAGTCCTATCTAAATTGGGTTACACTGGTCCTGAGGGGCCTCCACTTCCAAGTGTTTAAATATACCTAATCCCCTGGTTCATAGCAGTGCATCTTATTGCTGGGAAAGGGAGTATTTTGGTTTGCACACCCAGTAAGTGTTGACATCATCTGGCCTACATTGATTATACTTAATTATCAGTTCAATTTCCACATCAGGGTGTACTTTAGAGCTAGTTCCCCCTCGAAAGGGCCTTCTACACATCATTTTAAAGGGGACAAGCTTAAATTTCCCCTTGGGGATAGCTCTGATGTGGGTCAGAACAACCAACATTTTAACCAGTGTTCACAAATTTTTTGACAGATTTCCCAAGGTAACTGAAGTTTGTGGTGGACTCTTTCAGTTTTTCCAGGTGATGGGGTCCCTGCAATGCTTGAAGCCTCTGTTATTCCACTGGTATTCGGGAAACCCTGCTCAGTGTCTTTGAAGTAAATGTAAATCCGTTGTCTCTTCAGATCACTTGGAGTTGGCCAGACCTGGGGATCATTTCTTTTGAAGTACTTTTACAGTTTCTCCAGCTTTGTCTGTTCTACAGTGGAAGGCTTCTACATACTGACTGAGTAAAAGTTTCCACAAAAACTAAGAGAGATTGAATTCCTCCAGAGGTGGGTGGCATCACTGTACAGCATCTGCCAGCCCCTCATAGGGCCCATTTTAAAGTTGGGCAGCACACCCTGTCACTGGGTCACCAATGCTTAAGTCCAATCCCACTTCCTCTGAGGAACCTTCAAACACCTGAGTCTGACTTAGATGTTCCTCCAAGCACTTGTAGAACAACTAAACAACTGTTTGCCACATTGTGCTGTAACTATATGATGTTATAATTTGCTTCTAGGTCTATGCCATTGGCCTCTTGAGATCTGTATTATATATCATAGTTTTGTATTTTGTTTTGTCCAGTTTCTTGGGGCTACAAAAGCTATTTAACCCTAAGCAATAAAAGCGTGGGATCCAAAGCAAAAGAAAGAAGCTTTGGAACCTAGTGTTGTGTTTTCAGTATCCTGCATGGTATCAGGATAAAGTAACCATTCCATTATGGTTCCTTGAATTATGAAATGAATGAATTTGGAGACCTGTTATGCTGAGACGTTTACAATTTGTTCTCTATGGTAGAGTATGGTTTCAGAAACTGTTCGTCTAAATTGCCCCTTGTGTGGCCAGGGTTGTAGCTCAGTGGTAGATTTCTTGCCTAGCATACAAGAGGTACTGGATTCAAACCTCAGCACCACCAAAAGTGTTCTTCATTTTTTACTAAAAGTTTTATTTTATTTTATTTTTATTTTTTATTGTCCATAATGAGTTACAATATTTAGTGGGCAAACAATGCATTGTTATCCCCAATTCCCCTCTGCCCTCCCCTCCCCAATCCGCTGGATAACCTCCTCCATGGGTCGTCTGGATCAGTCCTTGTGACAGGGGACCATAGATAGCCTAGTATCTGTATGGCTCCTATGCATCTACTATAACTTCTGACCTGAGTAAAGATTGTTTCTTATGATGTAGATGTTTAGTTTTGCTGTTGTGATATGAATTGTGCATGAGTGCTTTCAATTACTCTAGTCTTATGTAGTGTCTTTATTCATAAAAGTGCCTCCTGGCTGCCACATTCTAGGATTCCTAGCAACCCCAAACAGCTTGTTGCAGTAGCTGAAACAAATGATCACAAATTATGTGACTTAAAACAAAGCGAGCATTCTCACGACACAGCAAGAGCAGCGCCACACTGTCTCCACAGGCTTTGGGGGGATCTGACCTTGTGTCTTCCAGCTTCTAGTGACTTGGAATTCCTTGGATGGGGCAGTGTTGCTCCAGTATCTCACCCCAGCTCCATGTGACTGACCATCTTCTTTTTCTGTGACTTTCTTATTTTGTCTCTTACAAAAATCTTATAATAGCTGAGCATGATGGCATACACGTATAACCCCAGGATTCAGGAGACAGGAGGATTACTTGAAGCTTGAAGTTCAACCTGGGCTACATATTGAGTTTCAAGACTTTGTCTCAAAGAAGAAGGAGAAGGAGGAGGAGGAAGATGAGGAAGAAGAGGAGGGAGAGGAGGAAGGCAGAGTAGGAAAAGAGGAGGAAGAGGAAGAAGAGGATGGTCTTGGCTATAGGGCCCTCCCAAATAATCCAAGAAGGTTTCATTTTGAAATCCTTAGTTACCTTTACAAAGACCCCTTTTCAAAATAAGGCCACCTTTGCAGATTTGATTCCCAAGTTGCATTGTCTACCACCTTGGTAGTAATGCTCAATAGCACAGATTATCCTAATGAACTTGTGTTTTGAAAAGTATTTTACCTTTCATTTTCTTAATATCTTCAAGTGACTTCTAAAATTTCACTTGGGGAAGGATAAAAAATTTAATCATATAATCTAACAATATAATTTAGTCTAATTCTTTGGAGAAATGATACTATTTTTGGATATAGGTTATATTTATTTTTAAGAGCAATGATTTCAGAGTTCTGATATTCAAAGTAATTATTTTTTGGAGGATTTTGGTTTTTATGTTTTTGAAACAGGATCTTATTGCGTAGCATAGGCTAGCCCTAGCCTGAACTCAAGATTCTCCTGCCTGTATCTGATATTCAAAGTAATTATTTTTTGGAGGATTTTGGTTTTTATTTTTTTGAAACAGGATCTTATTGCGTAGCATAGGCTAGCCCTAGCCTGAACTCAAGATTCTCCTGCCTGTATCTCCCCAAGAGTAACATTACAGGCATGCACCACTGCACCCTGTTCAATATAATTTCTTGTAATATTACTTCTAACAGCACTGACTTGAGGGTTTATACATACTTGAGAGATTTACCTTTGAAAAGCCAGTGGCCTTACTGAGGGCTTAAGAAACTACCCTAGTTTGGTGAAATTATATGATTCTGGATGTTGTTATTGGGAATGAAGAATTTTCTCCAGGCATTTTATCAGAAAGTCAGTATCTTAGACAGGTTGTCTTACTTCCCATGAGGGAACAATATCTCATGTTAAACACATTCTTTTTTGGGGGGAGGGAGGGAGGCAAAGAAATTGCTACTACAAGTTGTTACAAAACAGGTTAGTATTTTGTTTCAACTTCCACATTAAAGGCCTGCTTAGGAAGAAATACTATGGCAGGGATAATAAAATGATCAACAAACACAGTGGAAAGAGTGAAGATTCTGTATGATGTGACCTTTCCTTTTAAAGATATGTAATTTTTATTTTTTTAGAACTAGAGGAAAATTATGAAATAATAAAAAGTTATCCAATGCAATGTAATATATGGAATGGGATATTCCATATATTACATTGACTGAAACAGGCCCTGTATCTAGAAGTGTATCTATGTTTTTATAATTCCACTTTTTATTAAAACCGTTTGATAATTTTTTTAGTAATCTTAGTGAAAGTGAGCATAGACACAAATGAATGTCTGGAAGCCTGCGTCTGAGATGCATTCAGGACTTGGCCTTAACAGTGTTTTAAACAGAGTTATGACGCTACTCCTATTATAGGGGCATCATGCCATCTTAAAGGGTCACCACAGAGTGTTGGCAGCCTGATTAGTTGTTGGTTGCATTCAGTAGTGGCATACTAGCCTCAGCACATTAAAAACGTCATCATTCTATTCCCCCTTCCATGGAGAGCTTGCTTTTCTGTTGTAGGGAGTGGTTGTAGCCAGTTCTTTGTTGTTAGGATGAACATCCAACCAGACACAATTTATGGGAGGAATGGGTTTGTTTCAGGCATACAGATCCAAGGGAAGTTCATCAATGTCAGAAGACGCTGTCTCCCTTTCATAGATCCAAGTGGAAAGCAACCACCAAACAGCCAGCACCACAAGCAAGCCCCCACCATCACTGCTCCAAACTGTTTTCCACACCTTTGAATTCAGACCAGCCTCTAAGTACACTTAGTGCTGAACTCCAGGATCTGTCCCAGTCACAACTCCTCCAGCCCAGTGCCTGGAGACCCAAGGTAAAGACTTAATTTTAATAAAACATCTGAGTTTATGGGGCCATGCCTTTATACTATCACATCCAAACTCTCACAGGAGTCAACTCTTCTCAGTGTCTTTCCTTAGTCGGGGATTGGCTCTTATGTAGGTAAAAAAAAGTCAGATTTGTACAAAATTGAGAATTATCATACCTGACTGGGCTTATCTCTTGTCTCTGTCCAAAATTTTAAGTGTCAGCATTTTAGATAGAAGACTTGCCAAGGAGACATCTTACGCCTGCAGTTCTCCCTGGTTTCTTCTGTTCAAGTGCACTGGGCCCACTTCAGCTTCTGTTATTGTTTTCTTCTACAAAGGCCGCCTTCGTTTGCATTGTGACCTTGACCATCTGTGAGCTGGCTGGGCCTACAATAGCTCATGTTGTATCGCAAATTCCTCTGAATTAAAATAGCCCTTCCTGAAGGGAAGAGGGAGGCACAAGGTTGACAAGACTGGAAGCTGTAAGGACCACTCCCCAAGGCTATAGCAGTTAATCACTGTTGAGGGGCAGCCTCACTAATGTTGTGGAGCAATTTTCTCTGAATTGAAACATTCGCTGAGAAAGCGGAGAGGTTAAGAAGTCTGGGGAAAAGTTTGCGAGACCCCTCCCTAAGGTTATATAAAGGGAAAACAACTGCTTGGGAAGACTCTCCTACCTGCTTTGTCTGGCAGCCGGCAATTAGTAAAGTATACAAGAGATTCTGGGACCAGCCAAGCTGCCTGCATCTTGGGCAGTGAGCTCCAGAGAGGCAGCCTCTGGGGGCTGTCGCTTATGTTGGAGTAGCGGCTTTGGTGCTGCTGCTATGGGCGTTTGAGTCATCCATGCTCCAGTAAGCAACCCCTCACTCTGCTCTGCAAGCAGCACCAAGAAACTCACTGGTTCACCAAAGCTGGGTTGGTACAGGCCTGCTTTGGTCTGTGCCCTGTCTGAGGTGACAAGACGTGTTCTCATCTCCCAAGGAGAAAGTATCCCATGCTAGCTCTACACAGGAGCCTCCATATACATCAGAGCTGGTGGGCTTGGGCAGGTTCTCTTGGGAGAACCTTGAGTGAAAGAGCTATGAAGTCCGCAGGGGAGAGCGATGAGGGCCTGGAGGAAGAGCATGAAGGTTGGTGCAGAGCATGAAACACTGTGCCGCAAGCAAGCAGAAAGTGTGGCATGGAGGGAGAACAAGCAGAAAAGGGGCGGGAAGACGAAGCTGATAGCAGAATGGCAAAAGGAACCAGGGGAAGCAAAAGCTGATGCAGGAGCTTGGCCCAGAAATAAAGATTCTGTTCCTGCCCTCAAGAGATCGATCGATCGTCAAGCCATCGGAGCAGGTGTTGTGTGCTACGTGAATGAATGGCATGCCAGTTGTCCAACACGTCTGGCGTTTTGAAACACCATTCAGTTTCTCATTCTTCCTTTTGTCTAATCCATCAACTAAAGTACTCTGAGCCCATTTCTATTTCCACACGTGAAAGAACCTAACATGAATGATAGCCTCAGAATGAGGCAAAGGATGTAGAGAAAGTCAAAAGTGCAATGTGAAATCATGGGGTTGCGGTGGCTCAGGGCAAAAAGCACTTTCCCCTGAAGCCTGACTGCCCTGCCGAGTTCCATTCCCAGACTGCCACATAAAGTCAGAAGCTGTGCAGGCTTCTGGGATCCCAGCAAGATGATAGAGGTGGAGACAAGAGAGGCTCCAGAATGCTCAGAAGCTTGTGGTGAGCACAGCCAAGAACAGTAACAGTGAGAAGAGAAATCCATCTTCAAAGGACAGGGAAACTGAGGACCAATTTCTGAAAGTTGTCCTCTGACCACCAAATTCAGGCTCTGGCACATGTGTGCCCTCACCCACACGCAAAGACACTTATCACACATAGGTTTATACACACACATACACACACCAAAAAAATTAAATAAAAAATTTTCAAAAAATATGAAGTTACAATTTTGACACTGAAGCAGTATATTCGTTCAAGTACTTTATGTCACGTAATATGCTTTGGTGTTTTTCACACAGACAAAGATTTTGGAAAGCAGCATACTTATTTTCTTCCAAGATTAGGGGGCTGGACTCCCCAGAAAGTAATTAGATGGCTAGTCCATGGACCTTTGGAAGTAAAAGCAGCAGAAGAAGGTGCTTAGTGTCTGTTATGGTTTGATCCAGGTGTCCCCCACAAACAAATGAATGTGTTCTGATTGATCCTCAGCTGATGGCAATTCGGGAATTAGAACCTCATTAGAACTGTGCTGTTGGGGGTGGGCTTATGGGGTTATAAGCCAGCTTCCCCTTGCCAGAGTTTGGCACACCTTCCTGCCACTGTTTGCAGTGCTGTGGCAGAGGTGATGTCCAGCCCTCTGCTCATGCCATCGTTTTCCCTGCCAGGATGGAGTCTCCCCTCGAGTCCGTAAGCCAAATAAACCCATTCCTCTATAAGCCACTTTTGTTTGGGTTCTTTCTGCGCAGCAACTAGAAAGCTGACTGCAACAGTGTCCTAACGAAGATCCTCCCATCCTACATTGTAGAATGTGTACTACTTTGCTCCTATAGGTCCGTCACAAACAATTGTCTCTGGTCGCCTATCTGCCGTCTCATGCTCAGTGTTTCTTATCACCTCCATCTGGGTTGCAGAAGGTTCCTCTCTGAGTTTGCCTGCTGGCAGCTGTGCTGCTTGGACAATGCAATCCCATGTTCTGTATTCCACTTTACATTCAGTCTTTGAGTCAGTTAAGTGCCCCTTGGCAGCTGGAGGAAATTATTTGCATGTATTAACTACATTAGAAAGAAGTTTCATGCTCCTGTGGCAATACATGGCTCATCTACCCCAACTGGGACAAAACATCTTGATTAGAAGCAACGCCATGGTTGACGTGCCTCCTTACATTTTAGGAGTATAGCAACTAGTCTGTACTGTTTTCAAGGTGAGTACCAAAGTAGGAAATACTAATTTCTAGAAGTTATTGTAAAAACCAAGGCTAGAGAGTGCTGTTAATAATTTGAAATATTGGGGGAGGGGCTTGGGATATACCTCAGTTGGTGAAGTGTATGCCTTGAAAACACGAGGGCGTGATTTAGATCTTAGAGGCAATGCTTGGAAAAAAAAAAAAAACTTGGGGCCTGGAGAGATGGCTCAGCAGTTAAGGTGATTGCCTGCAAAGCTTAATTACTGACCCCAGTTTAATTTCTCAGTAGGTACATAAAGCCAGATGCACAAAGTGCCACATGCATCTGAAGTCCATTTGCAACAGCTGGAGATCCTGGCACACCCATTCTCTCTATCTCTCTTCTATCTCTCTCTTTAATGCATATTTTTAAAATATTGGATGTGATAGCACACTCTTGTAATCCTGGCACTGGGGAGAGGGTGGGAGAGAGGGCTGGACTTGCTGGCCCAGCCAGTGGAGCCTACTTGGTGAGTTCTAGGCTAGTGAGAGAAAACGGTGTGGCATCTGAGCTCTTAGTGGGATTAGAACTCCAACTCAAGTCCTTATTCACACTTAGCAAAGCATTGGAAAATGCAGGCATGAAGGATAAAATTTTAAAGATTTAAAAATATACTACAGCTAAGAGAAGAGAAGGAATGCTCCCAAGCCCAGTAGCTTGGAGGGTTCAGGTTGCCACGTTTGCCCAATTTGGTGTTCTTTATAACCTTGTGAATTAAGATCCATTCAGTTGGGCTGTGCCTCCTGATCAGGTTTAGGTGATAGCAGGGATTTTGATGGGTTGGCAGACACACAGGAAAGGTGCACAGACGTAGAAGAAGCCCACCAACGTAGGAGGAGGGGAAATGCAAGAAAGCCTGCAAAAGCTTTTCAAGGACTGGAGAGATGGCTCAGCGGTTAAGGCACTTGCCTCCAGTGCCTAAGGCCCTGGGTTCAATTCCCCAGGTCCCACATAAGCCAGACCCACAAGGTGGTGGCCCTGGTGCGCTCGCTCTCTCTCTCTCTCTCTCTCTCTCTCTCTCTCTCTCTCTCTCTCTCTCTCTCCTTGAAAATGAATAAATAAAATATTTTTTAAAAAAAGCTTTTCAAGGTCAAGGACTGTCCCTGACTGTCTGCTATAAAAAAGTTACCTCGATCCTGTTCTCTGTCAACCCTGTCTCAAAAAAAGGTGTATGATTCCCGAGATACACACCTGAGGCTTTCCTTCCTTCATTTCTTATCTCTAAAGTGTTGACAGAAATGAGCTGAATTAAACAAAATGAAGTAATAAGCAGTTGAATTCTAGAAGACAGAGACAAGGTGACAAATGAGATTCATATTTTCTCCTGTTTTCCTTCTGCCTTCTTCTTTGTAGGAGAAATATTCACATATTTTATGCTTTGAAAGAAGTAATTATAGTAATCAAATCTGACTTTTTATGAGTTATAAATTTTGAGAAGCTGTTTATTCCTACTGGCATCAATATCATTCATTTTAAGCTAATAAGCATAGTTAATCTACCAATTAGACAACATATAGCTAATGACAGATCCATATTTTCCTGTATTTAATCATTTTGAAGGTTTAGGAATTGATAATATAGACTACCACACGTGTGGGTTGTACATGCAAAGCCATAGGAAAGGGTGTGCTTCAAAGGTGGGTCTCTAGAGAGAAAGAAAGGAGAAATGAGAATGTGTGTTTTGTTTTCCTGACACTTGGGTCTTTCTGATCATGTCCCAGTGTGAGTGACTGAGGATTTCAAGAAGCAGAGACGTGCTTGTCAACCCAACAAAGACATGCAAAGAACAAGGGGCCAGAACTCAGGATGATGTGGTCATCACTTCCTGTACAGGACAGAAGGGATTAGTGCCCCTCAAATGAGCTGGTTTGGATCCCATTTCCAAACATAAAGCTGCTTCCTGTATTACAACTTTATTTGAACGTTTAAAGCTCATTTTCAATGCTCCTCCCCTCCATTAGAAAAATTTCAGAATATGCACTCATAACTAAAAAGAAATGCCTATCCTCAGTATATAGTTCTTCTGTGATTTTATTTTGATTGTCCCTAAAACTACAAGGGCAAACATCTCAATACCATGGCATCTGAATGGAGAACGAGAACTGTGATCTCTGCACCGAGAGAGACAGCGGTGTCTCAAAGGCCTGAGCTACATCTAACATCCTTCTCCTGCCAAGAAGGCGACCTCAGACTCACTCTCTGAAAAATAAAACTTGTAGGCGATCTCTGAGGTCCCTTTAGCTATAAATTTCTAGGATTCTAAGTGTGCTTCAATTTTAGTCTTTGCTCTGTTTAGTCCTTTTTGTGTGAGTTTCAGTGAGTTGTTCAATTTCTTTCTCCAAATACTGTTTTTCTTCCTTTGAAACAGTAGTTGAGCTGGTTGGCTTTTTCTGACAGGAAGATGGTCAAATCCTAGAAACAGAGATGGCAGGATGTGTAAAGCACCTTGACCCTGGGCATGCTGGATATTGTCTAGCAGACCTTCAAAGGATGATTCTGTCTAAGGAGTCTGTACCCTCAGCTGGGGCCTACTGTCTGGGTTGTTTTAGTCCGCCATAAAGACAGACTGAAGCTGTAGAAACTCCAGAGTCATGAGCATCAATTTTATCTAGTAAGTATATGCACAATTTCTGACCCATAGAAAAGATTATGCTAAACATTATATTTTATTGTCTTGAAAGAGAGTTTGCATTTATTAGCATATTTCAACATTTCCCATTGCTTGATCTTCAGATTCACAGACAACTTTTTGGTTTCCCCTTTACATAAGAAAATAAGGAAAACCTTTGACTTGGGTTGAATTCATGTAAGGCTCATGATTCCTATCATTTTACAAATTTTACTTGAGCAATAATCTAACTAGTAATGTGTGCATGTGTGTGGCTGAAAGAAAGTGTAATTACTACAAACTTCCTTCCTCATTTGTTAACATTCCTAACCACAAATAATCAGCTACCCCCACTGGGCTTTAGCACCATCCACATTAACTCAGTGTAGTGTGTCTAATTTAGGAAGTTCATCATAGCCTAGGTGAATTGCTTTGCAGCTTTACAGGGTTCAAGAGAGATCACAGAAGCTGGCATTTAATGTAATTATAGAATAATGATTACTGTGTGTAAAAGAACGTTCTGAGCATTCCGAACATAAAGAAGCTGGAACAAAGCCTGTCTTCAAACTAGATGCAGGTTAGGAAATGGCTAATTAGTTTAATTGTCATTCCCTCCCACTCGGTGTTCCGTCCTTGAACCTCCCCCTCCCCCAGCTGAGTGTCTGTCCAGCCCAGTCCTTTCAGTGGGGGATGATGGGCTGAGAGATACTGAAATGAAATGGTTGGTATTATCTGAATTTGAACAATGTGAGAAAAAAATGTAGCTCCAATGTGGAAATCTTGATGCTCATATCAAACAATGCAATTCCCATTCCATATTAGTCTTTTATGACTGGTTACAAGGCTTCAACCTCTGTTTCTGATACAGGATTTCAGATAAATGAGAATGAGACAGTTACCCACGTATATTTTGACCTCGGCATCATGAAAGAGTCATAACCACATGCTGAGTCCTCACCCACTTGTTCTGAGACAGGGTCTCAGTAATTAGCTCAGACTGGCTGCAAACACCCCACCCTCCTGCCTCTACCTCCCAAGCGAGAGCTGAGATTATAGGAGTCCACCAGCATGCTTACTTCAGAGTCCCCCTTCGGTTAGTCCAGTTTTCTGTCTCCTGTGTGTCCCATCTGATCTTTATTCATACTTTCCTGCATTGTCTGGGGGTAAATTAAAAATTCACCTACCAAACCACAGTTCACTTTCAGCCAATAGGCTTTTGATTCACATATTTAACACTCTTACGGAAATGGAAACCTCACAGAACAATTTCCAGTATGGAAAAGAGATAGTGAGCAGGTAGGTAAGAAATATAGCTTATTTGACTGGGCATCAATTATAATTCGCTATATATATTGTATAAGAAAAATCCTAAATAAATGGATTTATGAAATCACAGAGTGTGCACAATTTTCTATCGTGTTGTGAAGTCTAACTATATGATGTGGATCATGTTGATCTAACGTCTACCTGGAGAGAGTAGAAAATAGTAGATCTTCCTCGTTTTTTATTTCTGAGAATTTGTGGTGTTTTTGGTTACCATACACATGTGTGATCACCAAAGAGTGATCACTGTGGAGGCAGAATGAGTGTGGGGAGAATTCAGGGCTGTGAGGAAACAGCTGGTCCCTTAGAGTTGAGCAGTGATAACTTGAACAAGTGTATCTTTCAAGTCCAGTTGTTGCTAAGCTTAGCCGTGAGAGTCAGACTTCAAGCAGAATGGAAATGGGGTCCTCCTTGGAATGGCGAGATCTCAGAGTCTCCTGTGTGGAGTACTTCAATAAGCCTACATCTCCTACCCAGCCATATACGAGACTTGCTCAGAAGGAGATAAAAGGCTTAGGTAAACCTCCTAGGGGCAAAATGCATTCCTACCTTGATGCAGGCTGAAAAATAATTTGCTCTGGGCCAATACTAGGAGCAGGGGTACATAGCCAGGATTTTCACTTTCCACTCTGAAAACTGTAAGGAAGTACACAGAGGCAAGAAGACACCCTGCCACACACATACCACTCCCCCATGGGTGGAGAAAGACTCACCGTACAGTCTAGAATAAGGTGAATCATCCATCAGCCCCGCGCAATGGGATCCGCAAGCAGTTCCTGTGGAGGTGAGGGAAGTCCTGTCCCTGAGCCGGTGATCTTGCAGTGAAGTCCTTGCTTGTATCCCTTGAAGGAAAGGAATTTGTATTCTTTAGCAGTGTCTGTTGACAGCTCTCTGTCACTCTCCCTCTGAGACAGCCACCCACTAGAACATCTGTAGAATTACACAATCAGCAATGTCCTCTACCTCCCTGATGGAAAGTTTAGCTGTCATTTGTATCTCTGTTCAAAAATAGGGTCGAGAAAATGGGGGGGGAAGGGATAAAGAGAGTTTTATTTGCTTGTTACAATTAGTTGATTCTTGCTAATGGACGTTGGACATGTTCTTTTTCATTTCTTTTTTGACATCTCTGCAAGATTGACTCCAGCTACTGCAGAGTATAATTATGGGCCTATCCTCGGTGATATAGGACATTGATTTGCCTCCTCCAAGTAGTAAATTCGTAGCGACAGGAATTATCTTCTGTCAATTTCTTTCGTACAATGCCTAGCACATGACTGGACACATAAAATAATTTTGGATATATGTTTTGATTTAAATTATATTGATTATGATATATGATATTGATATGCCTTAGAACAAGTTATTGAAATTTTCTTTTATTGTCTGGGAAAGAAGCATAAATAACTATGAGTAAAATGTCACATCACAGAACTTTCAGTTATATTAATTTGTGCAGAATAATGAAAACCTCGTCCCTGATAGTAGGAGTAACAGTTACCTTCTCATTGCTGACATCAAACACCTGACCGGAAGCACTTCATGAGAGGAAAGGCTTTATTTCTGCTTAGTTGCAACGGGAAGCTTTATCATGGTGAGACAAGCATGGCAAGAGCAGGAAGCTGGTTCCCATCATCACAATGAGCAGGATGAAGCAGCAAGAGGGAGCTAGCTAGCATTGGCCGTGGGCTGGACCATAAAGTCCCAAGGCTCTACTCGCTAAAGGCTCCACCATCTGGGGATTAAGCACGAGGCTTAATCACAAACACACAAGGCCTTGGGGGACATTCATATTCATTCAAAATCCCACAGTAGGTGATCCATAGAGTGATTGTAAATGTCTTGGTCATTATTAGTATAAATTTAAAATACAAGGATTCAATTTAAGAAATTATAATGACACCATGTCATGGTTTGATCCAGGTGTCCCCCACAAACAAATGAATGTGTTCTGATAGATCGATCCTCAGCTGATGGCAGTTTGGGTTTTACAACCTTGATGAAGCTGTGTTGTTGGGGACGGGCTTATGGGGGTTATAAGCCAGCTTCCCCTTGCCAGAGTTTGGCACATCTTCCTGCCGCTGTTTGCAGTGCTGTGGAGGAGGTGATGTCCAGCCCTCTGCTCATGCCATCGTTTTCCCTGCCAGGATGGAGTCTCCCCTTGAGTCCGTAAGCCAAATAAACCCATTCCTCCATAAGCCACTTTTGCTTGGGTTCTTTCTGCGCAGCAACTAGGAAGCTGACCCCAACACACCATGTGCCATGTGTTGATCTAGAGATGAGGGAAACTAAGGTCTGGACCTACATTCTGGAGAAGAAAGCAGTTCAGAGGTGGAATGATGAGAAAAAGGAATGGTTTCAATGTATTAGGTGTGTAATATACGCCTTTACATTCAACTCGGTCTTTACCTGAGTATGACTTGTGCCCCTCTATTTTAGTTAGTAAGCTAAGGCTCTACAACCAAGTGAAGAGACTCCTCCTTGTGAATCTAAGCTATGAATCTCCTCCACAATCATAGTTTCTCCCTCTTCAACTTATTGAATGAAACAAACACCTATCCAAGACTTCCTGTTCAGACCTCGAAAACAGCGGAAATAAAATGGACTCAGACGCTCCTCCCATGTGTATTCTTACTTATTGGCAGTTCCAACCAATCAGTACCCATCCACTGTCAAAAGACTAATGCTTGAACCCGTGGACATAAGGCTGCAATATTGGCCATTACTAACAAAGGAGTAAGTCCCCACCAGGCACAGACAGTGGAGAGCTACGGTCACAAGACAGGCATGCATGAAAATGTCATTATGAAGTCTAGTATTTTCTAGAATTAATATATGTTAATAGCATGCTAAAAATAATAAAAATAAATAACCGCTCATGGCCAGAGAGAGAAAGAGAGATGCCCAGATCAGCCAACTCATGCCCATCAATTCACGTCAGCTTTTCCCGTTAAAATAGGTTCTACCATTCCCCTTTGCAACTCTCCTTGGGCTCAACTTTTGGCAGCACCAAGACCTATACACCAACCCTATCAGAACCAGAAGGCCATGTGTTGTTGCTAATCAGAATTGGGAAATAACATTCTAAGTGACCACAGAGCACATCTATAAATTGCACCACTTCACAGGTAGAAACACAGTATTGCTCCTATTTTGGGTTCATCTTCCTAACTCAATGGGAGGTTCAATAATGACAGGACCCATGTCTGACCTTTATAGACACTGTCTTCTACTTGCTGACACAGTGCTTATTCATGGTTACCACTCAGGGTATCACTAGGTGAATGGATCACTAGTGTATTTTACTAGGAAAATTTCTTACCTAACAAGTATTTTTTTTTTTCCTTTTGTCTTTCAATCTTCAGGCTGTTTCACTATACTCCGGGGACTGTATATGTTTCACTCAGGAAACATCCAAAGGCAATGTGGAGTGTTTTATAGTCTCCCAAATGTCCTGCTATTTCCATTTAACAGGCACTAGGGGAGTCCTCATTTCTTAGTATTTATCTGTCATTGAAACAATACTGTAGCTTTTTAATAATAAATTGGCAATTTTTATAACTTGAGCTTTGGTTTTAAAAATTGTTTTGGGGACTGAGGAGAGGGCTCAGTGGGTAAGAGCACTTGCTGCACAAGCGTGAGCTCCAGAGTTTGATCCCCAGCATCCTGTAAAAAGCCAGGCATGGTGGTGCCTTCCGGTAATCCTAATGCTAAAACAGGATGGTGGCAGCAGGGTCTCAGGGACTTGCCAATCTAACAGAACTCCAGCTCAAAGAGCGACTATGTCTCAAGGAGATACGGTGGAGGAGCAGAGAGGAGGATACCTGATTTCCTCCTCTGGCCTCTGCATGTGTGCTCCATGGGGTCCATAATCTGTACATAAACACACATACACTACACACACACAATGAATATATAATCCATGCACACAAGTAAAACAATTAAATACACAGAGAAAAAAGTCCTTCCTGTTAGCTACCGTGTTCCTCATCCCAGAGGATGCTCATCCCAGGCTGTTATGAAAAAGTGTCTTAGATGGGTCAACATCAACGATGGACTTATTTCACATCAATCCAGAGATTGGGAAGTAAGTCTAAACTTAAGGCACCACAAGACTTATGTTTGCTATGGACCTTGCCCTCTTCTTCCAAGATGGTACCTTCTGGCTGCAGTGAACTTTCCTCCTCCAGACATTTCACTAATCCCTTTCTTATCCTATTGAATTGTCGACTAAATTTCCATGTGAATTTCAAAGGGACACAATCATTTAAACCATAGTGTCTATCAACATTGTTTCTCTCCCGGCTCTTCACTCTAACACGTGTGATAGCGTGCTACTTTTATTTTGTTTCGCCAAAAATTATAAAAATGACTCTTTCACTTAAAAATTTTTTATTTACTTGAGAGAGACAGAGAGATATAGAAACAGAGAGAGAGAGAGAGTATGGGTGCACCAGGGCCTCCACTTTGGGCTTCTGCCTTTTTGTTGGTAATGGGGAACTGAACCCCCATCAGCAGGCTTTGCAGGCAAGTGCCTTTGACCACTGAGCCATCTCTCCAACCCCTTTGCCATTTTTTACTTAGCAATCTTTGTGATCAATGATGAGCATGGTCAGAGCGACTTCAAGAGTTCAGTGGTGGCTAGTACTCCATTCCATCTCACTAAAGAAGAACCCGATATTACTTTTCACTAGGATAGGATATTTAGGTTATTTCTAATCCTCTCACACAATTAGCTGCTGCCAATGTCCTTTTATAGGTGTAATTTCTGACATTCAAGAGTTCATATGTGGTCACAGGGTACCTGTGAATACATTTTGAAAAATTATGCTTGAAAATAGTAGTGTCCATTTATTTCCCCATATTAGAAGGTCTTTGGATGATCGCATGTACTTTGTCAACTTAATAGGAAAAATTATCTATTTATTTTATTCATCTTAATTTGAGTGCCTTGTCAAATGTTTAGAACACATGTACATTATGAATTGCTCAGATACAATGACCATTTTCCTATCAAATTGATCATTTTTTGGCTATTACTCATATAGCTCTTTATATATTAAGGAAATCAGTCCCCTGGATGATAAGTGATAAATATTATGCCTCCATTTTTATCTTGTGTGTAAAACTTTCTCTAGGTAGAAACTTTCAAATTTTTATATAAACTTGCTTCTTGAAGTTAATACAGTTGAATTTCCCAATTTTAAAAAATAGTTGCTAGATTTCATGTCATATTGGATAGTCTTTACACACCTTTGAGATTATAAAACAAAAATACGCAGAAAAGAATTCTCATGTTTTTGTTTAGTCATTTTATAACTCTCTGAAATTTGAGATAAGATTATTCACATATAATTTTAATAGTTTATCTTGCATAACCTTGGAGGATTTGGGTTTATTTTGCCATTTTTTTAATATTAGAAGAAAAAAAGAATCGGCACATGCCTATCCAGCTATGTGTAAATCCTCCATTCCCTTTCAGATGTACTCAGTACTTCCTCACACACATGTATGGAAACGTCTTCACAGTAGGACTGCATCCTCCAAGGTCCTGAATGGGTTCTAAGCAAATTTATCAAAATGCAAAGTTGGTAGCATGGTGCGTCCATGTTTGAGCTAGCCCCTGCTAACCTTGTAGATGTCATATTTAGTTACCCTTGTTTTACTTAGCACACGATGCTTGGCTCGCTGTCCTGTTCTCCTTAAACTCAGCAAGTAAGTATTCTGCTGATTTAGAGCCTCAGAACCTGATGTTCTCTCACAAGAGATGGCTTTTTTGAGATATATTCTTGCTCTTTCCTTCTCTACAGCCATAAATCTACTCAAATAACACAATTCGGAAAAGTTGCCATTGTTACTCAAAATAATAGTTGATGTTACTCATCGCTCTCTTTCCCCTTTTCCTACTTTATTTTCCATCAGGAAACTCACCACTTCCTCACATTATTATGTATATTTTTTCTGTTTTCACTGCCTGCTTGCTCGGTGGAATGTAAGCTCCGTGTAGTTAGAACCCCATTGTGTCCAGTTTTAGATTTCTGTGTCTAGGACCTTGCCTCACAAATAATGGGAATTCAGCAAATGTTAGTTGGATGGATGGATCTCATCTCTTACAACTTCTCAGTTCCAGAATTCTCTCGTTTGCTGTCTCCCAAGTCGTCTTCATCCACACCTTACTTGATCTTTCACCCAGGTCTGCCGTTGCTGGAAATCTCGTCCCAACGACTCCCTCCCTCCAAATATTGTCCGTCTCCCCAGCCCCATTCAAGCCTTACCTACTTCATGCATTCACTATATACAGCATTTATAATTGTCATTCATTTTGTATTTACTGATTTTATGTCAGCAAGGTTCAATCTTTTGTATGTCTTTGACCTTACATTCTTTCAAAAGGGGTTCTGTGTCTTTCCTTTGCCAAAATTTTCCCATAAGTATCCTGTATGTATGCTGCTGCTGAAAGCTTATTGAGGATATGAATGAGAGAATTCAGGACAATAAAATATGCCCTCGCGATGTGACTCAGTATACTGTTCTCAGCTTTAGATTCATTGGAAACTTTTAGAAGGACGTTGCTAAAAATAAAGACGTAGAAATGGCGCATGTGTTTTACTTTCCAAGACTCCTTTATGTCTCAAACACTCTACCTCCTTCACCCACCCACCCATCCATCCCTTCATAATGGTAATATCAGCTATCATTTGAACCATCATACTGAGGTTGTTTATGATACAGATAAGAAAAATAGGTCTCGGTTTAAAGTCTTATTCTAAATACGAAATAGAAACATAAACTAATAATTACAAGACAATGTAATATATTAAATAGAGAACCTTATGGAGACCAAAATATCCATTCTCCCTTATTTGGGAAGTTTATATGTATAGTCAGAGCACAGATGAAAGTGACCTGAGAGAACTTTGGTTAATGAGTAGAAGTTATCTAGGCAAGTGAAAAGGCTGACGGAATAGCATGGACAGAAACTTCTGGAATGTGATACTAGAGAGACTATTTGCCAATGAAGTTCAGGGAACTAAAGTCTTCCCCCTGCTCCCATCCCCCACAAACCCTTAGTGTGCTACGTAGTGTGTCTGTGGGTTCACTGCTGGATAATGTTCTCTCCTTTGATGAGCTGTCCTGTGCCCGACACTGAGTCTAGGTAGCTATGGAGACGCCTCACTCGGTGACACTAACTTTGGCTTGGCCATTGCCAAGACACCTCAGAGGCGGTCCTGGGTGACATGGAAAGGAAGGGAGGGGGCATCGTGAATGCAGTAGAACGAGGCAGGTTCTGAGCCTTGAGCAAGTAGAGCCGGTACCAGGCCCTGGTAGCTCTGGATGCTACAGAAATATGACACACAGATTCAGAAAAAAGAGGTATTATTAAGAACACCTGAATTGGAAGATGCTATGAGCACAAAATACGCTTAGTCCATGAAAATCCGAAATACCTTGGTTCACCAGTTCGGTTCTTTCTTTCCTTTGGAACTGTAGGTGGTGCTGGCCAAGGCCGCCCTCCACTGCCAGCCTTTGCACAAAGTCAAGAAATCAGCATTACAGTCATGCCATCTTCCCACAGCAAGGACTCCCCCAGCTCCCGGGAAACAGCACTTCCTACAACCTGCCAGAGCTTATGTGGCGAAGAAAGATTCATTAGCTGCTCACTAATTGACAGTATTTCCCAGCACATCTGCTGGTGCCTGATGTGAGTTTAAATGTCTCTATCTAAATGCAGGAAACTAATTGAACGTGGATAAAATTTAATGTCCCTTTCTGAACCTCCGAGATTTCTGGGACAAGGATGCCCTCTCTGCAAACAGTCGAGATTATTGCAGGCATGTGAGTGATTTCTGAGAAGGCAGCAAAGAGCTCGAGGAGCAAGGCGGGAGGGCGCAGGCAGCATCTTTGTAGCATAGAAGACCTGAGATACAGTCACGTGACTGGCAGATAACACTGCCTCTTTGGAGGTCTTTTCTTGCCCAGGTGTTAGGTGAAGCCCAATGGTTTCCTAACTGTGTTTCCCATCATCCTGGCAGGTTCTGACCTCTTAGGATCTCTTATGCATTGTAGCAGCACCACTCAACAGGCCCTGTGTTGTCCAATAGAATTGTCTGCAGTGATCAAAGTGTTACCACATAGCACTACCTACACCTAGAAGGTACAAACCACCAAATGCGAAGCTCTAGGCAGAGAAAGTGCCAACGTCTCTGCCTGAGACTCTTAGAGAAAAGGGAAGAATACACAGTTCATAGAGCAATCAGGCAGGTGAGGGATTCTAGGAGAGGAGTGCATGGTTCCCTCAGAGACGGAAGATCACAGTCCTTCAATTCCACTTCCGCAGGCTCTAAGGTAAGCAACCCCACTAACCTCCTAGAAAAGAAGCCTGAGGTTATCCATCTTTCTTAACCACACTAAAACAAACAGTAAGGCCTGGTAGAGTTCATGTCAATATTTTAATCAAGTACTACAACTGTGGGAATCATATTATGGAACATGTTTTCCCCACCCCTTGTTTTCACTTACAGCCAAAATTATTGACATTATTTGTCCTGTGTTTGGGTTAAGGCTTCATAAAAATGTATAGTGTGGCATTTTATGAAGTACATCTTACGAAAATGTCATTTGCTATCATTTTTCTTGGTTCCATCACACTTCTGATTGTCTTTTTTGTTTGTTTGGTTTGGTTTGGATTTTCAAGGTAGGGTCTCGCTCTAGCCCAGACTGACCTGGAATTCACTATGTAGTCTCAGGGTGGCCTCGTCCTCCTACGTCTGCGTCCTTAGTTTTGGGATTAAAGGTGTGTGCCATCACTTTTGTTGCATTAAATCATATTCACCACACAATTTAATTAGGAAGGATTGTGGACTGATCCCAGGTCAGACTGTCTGCCAGAGCTTCCAAGTGCCTTGGGGTAGTCATGGCACGTCAGGTCTGTTCTTTTGTGGTGTGAATATCACTCTCTTATGGGCTAGAGCCCATCACAAATTCATCATGTGGAGCTGGGTCACACGGAAGGGAAAGCAATTTAGAACTAAAGGGTCCAATGGCTCATTACGCTTCCCTCTGCCATAGACCTCTGGTTTAATAAATCTAACTCGTAGGGTAGGAATTATTTCTGAGGAGAGACCGTGACCTCCACTGGACTTGCAACACCTCTTACATCCCCTACTCACTGGAGCACACACGGTTCTATACCAGCTAAACAAATAAACTCCTCAAAATCATTTCCCATGATTGATAGAAATGATAAAGTTGAAAACTATTGAGATTTCAAAATGAAAGGAGAAACCTTAGCTTAGAAAAGGGGAAAACTTATTTTTCCCCTATTCTACAAAATGACTTACATCCTCACAGGACTCAACTGAGGATTTTGCTTGATACCTGCCTGCAGTCACATGAAATTCCTTTTCCCCGTTGTTCACAAGGAAGTGATTAATGGTGAGCTGAAAACTTGCCACTCAAGACTGTTCTTTATGGCTTTGGCCTAGTTTTTAAAAAATGGACTCAGAGGAGTTTCATTTAAAATTCCTGGAAGAGAAAATGGGTTCCACAATTATAGCAACCCCAAAGATTTGGGAAAGGGAGATACCATGAGCAGAATCTGAGGCAGACATTTGGACTGAATACAAAGAAAAAGCAGTTAACATGAAACACACTTGGACTAGAGAAATGGCTCATCAGTTAAGGCGCTTGTCTGCAAAGCCCAACAACCTGCGTTTCATTCCCCAGTGTGATGATTAGGTTTTGTTGTCAACTTGATCTTTTTAATTATCTTGAGTGGGTCCCTGAAGATGTTCACAGGAATGCAGCCTCTCAGTAGGGGGCAGGATATAAGGGAGCTCAAAGGAGGTAGAAGTAAACATCCTTTCCTGTGTGGGCCATGCAGGAAGGAAATTCCAGAGACTCAGGAAGCCATTAAGTCTGGGGTAGAATTGCAAGACCCCACCCTAGGGCTATATAAAGGTGAAAGAATTCTGTTTGGCCCTCCTGCCTGTTTGCTATTCTGTGTGTGAGTGTTGGTGATGGATTTCTCTCTCTGCTTGGACCCATGAAAGAGGACCAGCCTCTTTCACTTTTATGGGACTTCCTCTGGATCTATAGCTTGAATAAATTGTTTCCTCCCATAAACTGTGCCTGGTTTGAAGATTCATCCCAGCGGCGTGTGGCTGACTGAGACACCCAGTACCCATGTAAAGCCAGATGCACAAGGTGGGACATGCGTTGAGTTTATTTACAGTGGCTGGAGGCCCTGGCCAAGTCTCTCTCTCTCTCTCTCTCTCTCTCTCTCTCTCTCTCTCTCTCTCTCTCTCCTTCCCTCTTTCCAATAAATAAATAAGTAAAACACGAGCAACTAAACCCAACAAGTAGGTATAAGAACAAACAGCTTGGAAGAATGGGGGTTAGGGTTAATGATGTCTACACAGGCTGGCGGGCCTCTTCATGATGAGTGAGTCAGAATTGGTTTAGAGCTCAGAGCTGAGTAAGGAAAAGAGCTATGGCAGCTTGTAATTAGGAGAAAATCAGATTGCTTGGGAAGTGGCGCAGGGCTATGGTTTGTTACTTTAATACACGCCACCATTTATGCCTTTCTGTTTTCCAGAATAATGCCATTCCATTGACAGAGCATGCGTCCAGTTCCTTTCTCTTTCTTGGTGTTCCTGTGTGTAGTATGTTGATGTGTGTGTGCACCTGCACCTGCGCACACTGGAGCAGAGGCCAGAGGAGGGTGCCAGGTGTCCCCCTCTATGGCACTTCTACCTTAGTTCCCTGAGGCAGCCTCTCACTGACCTGGAGCTCTCTGGGCGAGACTGACTGACTAGCAAGCCCCAGTCATCCTGCTGGGGCCGTTTTCCTCAGGGCTGGGGGTCCTGCCCTGCTGAGATTTTTACTCCAGTGCAATGGCAGGCTCGGGTCCTCGTGCTTGCACAGCACAGATGGCTGAGCCATCTTCTCAGCATCCCCCTCCCCCCAACACACACTTTTCAAGAGATCTATCTTGCATTTCCTTGGAAGCGATGCTCCCTTAGGTGAAGACTACCGACACACCTTCGAAAGTGTCTGGCTTACTGGACACTTACTTATCACAGGACATTCCTCATCCGCTCTTCCTGGTATCTCTTGATGAATCCTGCTCTTTTCCCCAACCAATCCATGCCATCGTGGGAGTCAAAGCAACTACAAAATATGCTGATGCAGAACTGGCATTCATTCTCTGGTCCAACGTTGGCCCCAGAGGTCATCATTCTCCTGCTGCACTAGGTGGGTTGAGGGAATGGGGAGGGACGTCATCACGGAGCCTGAAAAGGTGAGCACAGAGCAGGGTAAGGGCCAGAGCTGGGTGTTGCTGCCTGAAAGAACAGCGGGAGTTCAGAGGAGGAGAAGGCCAGTAAGGAGAACGGTCAAGAAATGTTCTGGAGGCAGTGGGGAGGGCAGGGCTCAGTGAGGGGACTCTGAGTCAGCCAGGTCTATGTTTAAACCCAGTGAGACCATGTTGAATGACTTAGCATCTCTAAGATCTCTTATATATTTAAAAAATATACAGCATATGATACACACTATCTTCTCGTAAGGATGAAATGAAATAATTGCTACAATGTGCCTAGCACGGTATTTGACACACAATAGTTGTTCAGTACATGGGGTAATTGTTCTCATAGGACTTTGGCTGGACCTACAAATTTAAGTGAGGTTGAGATCAATGGATGGCAAAAAGGAATCAACTGCCCTGCAGAGGAACTAGAAGTGAAGCACAGAATTCAAGCTCAGTATGTAGGCTCGTTCTTACATCTGGATCCGCTCAAGAAACGCCTTCTTCTGTGGCCACGTGCTTTGCAGGAGCAAGAAGACCATGGTCCTGTAATGGAAATGGAATTCTGGAGTAAACGTTCAACGGACTAATGGGTGGGAACGCGTAGGAGGAGCTACTCCATGACCACACTAAACCGCTACCATAACCCACAAAACTGACAGAACCCCAGAGGATAGAGCTGCCTTATTTCCCTACCCAAGTATTCTAATATGAAAATGTTAGAAGAATCATACATTGATCAAGGTGTTGTTATGTCTGAGGGAAAAAATATTAAGGTTCTTGAAAGCTAATGTGTCTTGCTAAGTAGCATTTTTATTCATTCTTTCCTTTTCCTTCTCAGTGCTGAAATGAAAGGTATGTCCCACCATTCCTGGCTTTTTACATGCATGCTTGGGATTTGAACTCAGGTCCTCATGCTTGCATAGTAAGTAATTTGCCCAATGAGCCTTCTCTCTGCCCCCCCCATTTATTCTTTTAACAAGTAAATAAAAAAATCTTCTGCTCGAGGTTGTGTTTAAAATCATTGGTGTCTGTTTTGCTGGTTCATCCTGGGTTGATTGATTGGCTGTGATTATAGGCCTCTTGCCCCATCACTGCCTACGGGGTTCCATGTGGATCCTCCATGGTAGGTCTGGGGTGGCGCATGTCTTGCCAGGAAGACAGCTAACGGCCTGTGGCTCAATGGTTGGGTTGGAAGAGCCACAGCTCTCTCGGCGCCTTCTGAAAAATACAAACAATCTCCATCGGAGAGTGAAATCAGTATAGGTTAATTGAGATGCACTTTCCTGAGTTGGCTAGATTCTATTGTTGGTAGCTTTTTGTAAATCACTTGTAAAGTGAGTTTCTCTCTGGTGTCCTAAGATATTGGTTCCCTATGTAATTTACTCTGAAATCCCAGTTCCAGTCAAGGACTTCCCTTCACTGAGTGGATTTCTTGGCCAAATAGTCAGCTATTGATTGCCTTCCCCAGGCTTTGGCACCTCCATTGCACAAGTGCTCCCTTCATGGTTCGCTGTTCTCTTCCAGTAGGCAGTGTGTTCAGCCTACTCATGGTGGCCGACTGTGATTCATGTCAGTGTTATCTGTTTATTCCAGCTGTCATTGACCAGTTTCCCCTGGCAGCTTATGCAGGGCCTTCCAGCTCTGTACTACCATCTGGGGGCTGGTTACCATTCTGGAACTCATAGGGTCTCTCGGTGCTGATAGATGGCTTTCTGTGGTTCTTCAGCAACAGGATTGCCTCAGGCCTGGGGTGGGTAATCAAGAGCTTTGACAGAATCCTGACGTGTATTGGGGACCTCATGGGTCACTTTGGTCAACATCTCAGTGAAGGAAGGATTCTGTGGCTGGGACCAGGAGCTGCTAGACTACTTGGTTTTTCACAAACTTAGACACTCTCCCCTTCCATTCTCGGCCCTGCTTGCCAGATGATGCCCACTCCATGCTCATTAGTGAACATTGTGCACGTGAGGATTTTATAATTTTGGACCAGATTTGGTTCAACTTCATGTTTAAGACATCCCCCCCCCACTTCTTACTTCTCTTTCCCAAACTCTCAATTCTGATTGGTTTGCTTAGAGTTTACTGTTATTCAGGTTAGGAACCACCTATGAGGGGTAATATGCAGCGTTTGACCCTCTGATCTTTTGAGCGTTCGCTTAGTAAGAACTGCTCAAAGTCAGACCATTTTTTCCTAAATTTTGATATGTCATTTTTCCTTTCAGCTGAGTAGAATTCCATTGTGTAAATATACCATAGTTTCGCTGTCCATTCCTTCATGGATGGGCATTTGGGTTGATTCCAATTCTTGGCTATTATGAATTGAGCTGTTATAAATATAGTTGTGCAAAAGTTTCTGCATCGAGATGTGACATCTTGTGGATAGATGCCTAGTAGAGGGATAGCTGGGTCCATTGGTAGTTCTATGTCCATTCTGTTCAGAAGTCTCCACACTGCTTTCCATAGCAGTTGAACAAGTTTGCAATCCCACCAGCAGTGAACGAGTGTTCCCTTTTCCCTACATCCTCGCCAGCAATAATTGTTGTTGGTTTTGTTTATGATTTCCATTCTGACAGGGGTAATGTGGTATCTCATTGTGGTTTTGATTTGCATTTCCCTGATGCTTAAGGCCTCAACAACAAAGCAGCTTTAATTCTCACCCACCATGACCCAGGGAACTGAGTGGAAGAGGTGGCGGAAGGATTCTAAGAGTCATGGTGGGGGAGAAGATCCAGAGACATTGCCCACCTCAGTAACAACATTCAAAGGGGGTGGAACCAGGTTGACTCCTAGGCTATCCATAACCTCCTACCCCATGGACTGATCCAGATTGCCCACAGAGGAGGAAATCCAACTGACCGGGGACAGGGAAGAGGGAAATAGGGGAACTGGAGATATCAGCACATTATTCCCTTATTAAGTGTATCTAATTATGGATAATAAAAAAATCTTCTATTCACCAAAGATGTGCTAGAAATATAACAGTAAGAAAACCCCAATCCCTCTTATATTTTACAGTGTAATTGGCTACAGACATAAATTAAATGGTTGTACAGATATAAATTTATGAAACGTGAAAAGAGACATGAAGGACAAATTACACGGAGAGCTAAGAATGTGCATGAGGTTTGCTCGGCGTGGGGCAGTGAGGAAGGTCCTCTGCAAGGGGGTGACTTGGGGGTAAGGAGCTGAAGGCTTGGAGGAACTTAATTGTGGAGGCACAAAGGGTCCAGACAGAGGGAAAGAGAAGTGCAGAGAGCTTGAGGTGAACAGAGATGGACCAGGAAACTGGAAGATGTCTGTGATTATGGTGGAAGAGGTGAGGGAGCAGGGACCAGGGTGAAGCTGAAAGCATGTTCTGGGATGTGCATCATAATGGCCTGGTCAGAGAGGTGGGATGGTCATCAAAACAATGAGAAATCACTGACATATTATTAGCCCATCCCAGCATTCATGGGAAGAATGACCCAAAGATGGAAAAACTGAAAATACGCAGACCAAAGTTTCCAGATTTCGGCGAGGGACAATTTCTAGTAGCTGGGTGTCCAGTCCTAGCAAGTGGAAAGCAGATGGAGGTGCTGGAGATCTGATCAGACATGAATGAGCTTGAGAGAGATATGAGGTCACACAGGAATAGACTGCCCATTGGAGGTGAACCACATGACATCCACACAGGAAAGTGTGGCAAGACAGATGAGTAGCCCCGGGGGACTGGACAGTCAGGAGGACATTTCAGTGAAAAGGAGATACAATACTGTTTTCTTAGGTGTGTCAGAAAAAAACAAGGGACAGGGTCTGATATACAAAGGGAATCTATTGACTTCTTTGCCAACAGGTGCCAACAAGAGTAGTGAGACCATCAGCCCTGCCCTCCAGCAGGGGCAGTGAGAACATCAGCCCTGTCCTCCATCAAACCTGCCCTCCTTTGTGTGTGTGTTGGGAGATGGTGGAGGTGTAGTGAGAGCATCAGGGCCCACCCTGGGGGGGTATGATGGAGAATGACCTGCCTTGGAAATTCTAGGAAATAGTGCAGCTCAATTGGGGAAAGCCCTCTGGGCGTCAGGGAGTTGACCCCTGGAAATGTCCAAAGACGCAGGCTGGTCAGTGGCTCTCAAAGCAGGTCCTTTCTTTGGTTTTTCTTCAGGAAACCATCTGTCTTTCGCTAGCATCACACACTGTCTTTGGTTCTTCAGAGTGGTTGGGTCACTGGAGGTGCCTTGGTACCTGCTAACAATTACACAAGGCTTAAAGAAAGAAAAAAGTACTTGCAAACTTCCTGTAGCGGGGTGTGATGCTACATACCTTTAATCCCAGTAGGAGTTTGAGGCCAGCCTGGCCTACAGTAGATCCTGCTTTAATTTAAAAAGAAAGGAAGGAAGGAAGTGCAAGCCTCCTATAGCACGGTGTTGAAAATAGTACTCTCAACAAGTGAGATGACTTTTTCTCATCCCCAAGAGCCTACTCAGAAGCCCAGGTGTTCCACGCCTCAGAATTCACAATGTCAGCACGGCTGAGGAAACAGTATATTCTCTGTCCTAGGTTGGGTCATCAAAGTTCCCTGAAGGAGACTCAGGTAAGAAATCCATCCACAGATGAAGTTGGAGAACGGAAACTATCTTTCATTACTATTGTGTGGGAACAGGGGAGTGACTCTCTGGACAGCAGATAAATAGGGTCACGCACACTGACTTTAGCTCTGTTTCCATATCTATTTAGTTTTTCTTTGACCTGGAAATTGAAAGGCTAACTCCCAGAGCTTGAATGCTCCTTCACTGGCAGAGGCTGGTTTGCCCTTTTCTGTTTGGCAGCATTCTGGGGCTGGGGACAGGACTGTCCTGTTTGCCCTCCTCCCACCACCATGGTGGGAGGCAGAGTGCCCAGTGGCAAGGCCATGGGAACCATCCCACCACACAGGCAGCTGTGCCAGGCTCTGAAGCGCTGGCAAGAGTGGAGTCGAGCAGCCTGGGAGCAGCAGGCTCCTTCCTCTCTTCTGTGTGTCTTCCAGCTTAAATTGTACTTCCAAGCACTGCCTTTTGGGTGCCTCAAGTTACAAGCCTATATTGAGGAGAGCAGGCCTCTGGAGGGGCAATTTATAGACTCGGGAGTGTCATCTTTCTGAGCTGCATCTCTTCCTTCCATCAGCTGCAGAGTGATCACCCTGCTGGCCTTCACTGCCAGGATTTGGGTCCATAGATCAATCTTCTCTTCCCGCCATCAGCGGTTCATATCACAGAGGTGAGCATTATTTCAGCGTCCACTCCATCGCAAATGCAAATGAAAACCATACTGAAATAGTTTTTGTCACTAGTGTTAACATTAATACCAACGGTTGTCATGTTTCCAACAAAGTAGGTAATATACGGCTGGTCAGGATATAAATTGCTCCAACTTTCTAGAAGGTAATAGAGCACTTTTATCCTATACCTTGAAAATATGTCATTTGACTTGGCAGTTTTACCTTGAGAGTGTATACACAATTTAATCCTTAGCATATCATGAAGTAGGTATTGCTCTTATGTTCTCACTTACCAGTGAGAAACCTGGACTCAGGAAGGGTAAATAACTTGTTCAAGATTGCACAAGTAAGTATGTGACAGGAAAGGGCACAGACACAGACCTCAAATGAGATGCTCAAATCTCAATGTTAAAGCCAGGTTGCTCTACTGAGTGCAAAATATTTCATCAAACCTTTCCTTCCAGGCATGGTGACACATGCCTATAAACCCTAGCTCTTGGGAGGCTAGGGCAGGAGGATTACAAGTTCAAAACTAGCCTGGGCTTACACTCCATACATACCAAGTTTGCTAAACTACAGAGCAAGATCCTGTCTTAAAAATAATAATAAAATAGGGCTGAGGAGATGGCTTAGTGGCTAAAAGTGAGGAAGCCCAGCAACCAGAGTTTAGATTCCCAGAACCCATGGAAAGCTGCTCACAAGTAGTGCACACATCTGTAATCCCACTGTGCCTGTGGAAAGGTGGGGGGGGGGGAGTCAGGAGAATCCCAAGGCTCCCAGACCAGCTAGCCTGATATTTCTAGCAGGAAAAAAAAAATCTTGTCTCAAACAAGGTAGAAGGTGAGAACTGACAACCGGAGGTTGTCCTCTGGCTTCTATATGCACACACACACACACACACACACACACACACACACACACACACACACACACACACACACACACACCCCACAACACATATTTGAACTTATATACATACTCACATACAAAAATAATAAAATAGATAAATAGAGCTTTCCTTAGGCAAAAATTGGGAGCTATATATACATTCTATCCAATAAAAGAGAGTTAATTTCAATACTTGTAGTGTAACCACACAGTATAAGATGCACATGTACAGGGGCTGGAGAGATGGCTCAGCGGTTGAGGCACTTGCCTCCAGTGCCTAAGGCCCTGAGTTCGGTTCCCAAGTACCCACATGGGCCAGACCCACAAGGTGGTGGCCCTGGTGCATTCTCTCATTCTCTCTCTATCTATCTCTCTCTCTCCCTCCCTCCCTCTCCCTCTCTCCCTCTGTATCTCTGCTTGAATAAATAAAAATATTTTAAGATGCACATGTACAGTGGCATTTTAAGAATACTTAATTATGTAGAAATGTGTTTATTCTAGACAATTTTGTGAAAATGAGCTCATAGAGCAGAATGTAGATTAGAACCTCAACTTTATACATTATCCACCCCTGCACAGAAAGTCCAGAAGAATGTAAGTCACATGTTAACACTGCTCATCTCACCCTGCCCAAATGGTAGGACTCCCTGTCTTTGTGTCTTCCCCTTATCTGTGCTTTCTCACTTTCAAAAAAAGTTTGTATTGTTTTTAGTAATTTATAGGAAATATATACTAACCCATACTTCCCTTATGTCGTATCAATCTTCTCATCGCTGCGACAAAGAACCAAACCAAAGGCAGCTGATGGGAGGAAAGGGCTGGTTTTTTGGCCTACAGACTCAAGGGGAGACTCCATCATGACAGGAAAATGATGGCATGAGCTGAGGGTGGAGATCACCTCCAACACAGCACTGAAAACAGGGACAGTAAGGTGAACGAAACACTGGCAAGGGGAAGCTGGCTTATAACCCCCATAAGCCCACCCCCAACAATACAGCTCCAACAAGGTTCCAATAACCCAAACTGCCATCAGCTGGGGATGGAGCATTCAGAACCCATTTGTTTGTGGGGGACACCTGGATCCAACCATGACACCTTATTAACTGAATGGATTTTATTCTAGGAAAACAGGTATCAGCCTCGATTTCTTTGGTTCAAGGCCCATTCACCTGCTGCCCACCATCCACCCTATTAGGCCCCTATGGTGAACAGGAGAGCCAAGGTTCTGAGATATTGTATAACATGTCACAAATGCTACTGCTAATAAGTGGTAGATACTTCACTTGAGTCCAGAGTCTGGGGTGCTATGGCTGGGAGCAAGGACCCCCAAATCAGTGGGTCTGGGTTCAGATTCCAGCCGAGCTGGTAGCTATGTGAGGACTCCCTTGGTAGCTCAGTTGCCTCTTATGTAAACTTGGATGATAATGGTGTCCATCATTTAATGAGGAGGATTAAAAGAAATAATTGTGTCAGGTACTTGAACAGCATGAGGCATGTTGTGCTCAAATAAAAGGGCCCTTCCAGTTGGTTCTGGAAGGTACAGCAGGCAACAACTTTGGCCACTTAACAGTATGACCTTGAACAGTTTTCTGGTTTCTTTGTGCCTCTCTTGTGTCAAGTCTAATCCTTGACGGTAATTCCTCAGGAAGCTGATTGTCCCATTCTTTCCATCAGCCTGTCCCTACTTCTTTCCCCCACAGCATGACTCGGTCACTGGTTAGGAAGTCACCCTTTGCTCAGGCTGAGCTGAACCCCTGGACCACTACATCAAACAGGCTCTTGCTAAAATCCAACATCCAGGGAAGATTAAACAGTGAAGCCTGCCCTCTGCTCAGGATCTTTTTCAGGAAACAGATCTGGTTGGATTCTGAAGCAGGAAAAGAAGCTTTCCAAATCAGCACCCCCTCCTTTAATTATAACAACAACAAATTGTTTATTTGTGCCAGAACAAGAGCCCCCCCCCCAAATGTTTGCTTCTTTTAATAGTACCAAAAAAAAAATCCATCTGCCTGCCATTTACCTCAGGAACCTGGAATCATTGCAAATCCCAGCACAGCTGTGGCAGAGAGGGAAGAAAGAACCCATTTCTGCCAGAGCTTTCCACTGTGTGAAATGGAAAATGAATTGTGGCTGTCATTAAGGTATTTGCATGTTGGGGGTGAGGGGGAAGCAGGACAAGGGGAGAGGCAGAAAGGATGCTCGCTTGGTGTTCCACACACCCTCTGTCCTACCTGTGCCAAGACAAAGATTCGGTGTTCCCTGGACCACCCAGAAGGTATGACTTGGAATAGCACCTTGCCCTAATTTAGAAGAACTGCAGATGGCAGTGGCCTTGGGGGTGTGAGCTGTGTGCCTGGGATGGGTCCAGATGGGCCACTTCAGTTCAAGTTTTGGGTTGATTTGGGGCCAGTGCCAGGGGCCCAGCTCAGCAGTCTTAGTGCAGCTGTCTATGGCAACACTATCCTTGCTGACCTGAGGCAAGTCAGAGCCCTGCTGACCTCTCTTAGACACGGGGAGCTACAGCTTCCTTCCTTCCTTCCTTCCTTCCTTCCTTCCTTCCTTCCTTCCTTCCTTCCTTCCTTCCTTCCTTCCTTCCTTCCTTCCTTTCTTTTTAAAATATTTTATTTATTTGCAAACAGAAAGAGACACACACACAGAGGCAGAGAGAGAATGGGTGGCCAGGGCCTCTAGCCGCTGCCAACAAACTCCAGATGCATGCGTCACTTTGTGTGCTTAGAAATGTGCTTAATCTAGACAGCATAATGTGAGCTCCATAAAGGCAAACCAGAGACGCCCCAGGTCAGGGTCTGTAACTTAAGTCCTGTGGGCCAGACCAAGCCCACTGACCGCTTTTATGCAGCTTGTGATCTAAGAAGAGGTTTCAATTTTTTAATGGTTTATAAAAAATATTTTGACATGTAAAATTACATGAAATTCAAATATTAATACTAGCAAGTAGTGCTGTGCTATAAAATGCCTTCGTACATTCACTTACACATACTCTTTGATGCTCTGTTACCCAGAGCTCAAGAGTCGCAACATGGCTTACAAGGTCTGAGATATTTACAAGGTCTGAGTTCCTTACAGGAGGTACTTACTAAGGCCCTCCAGGTCTATGGCGGTGGCTTCAAACTTTAGTGTACATCAGGAATCTCTTGGCAGGCTTGTTAGAGCTACATCCCGGCTCCCTCTGGACTCTGCTTCAGCAATCCTGAAGAAGCATCCAGACGTTACCTTTTCAATGAATTCCATGGTCATGCTGTTGGGCCAGGGCTCCCACTTTGGGAACCAGTATTCAAGAGACCCAGCAATTGAGTCGCTCAGAGGATGGAAAAGGAAGGAAGGAAGGAAAATGAATGGAGGCTCTGAGGAGAATGAGCTGTGAGAGAAGATCAAAGCTGGAGAGGAAAGTCACAGATCTGGAGTTCAGAGGAAAGGGTCACTTTGTGGATTGAAATCCGTGGACTAAGAGAAAAGGCAAATGTCCTTTAAAAGTCCACTGCTTCACTTGACTTTTACCAATTTCATTCTCTAATGACGATGTCTCCCTCAGGCAAAGGAATCTGTTGCTTGTTTGGGTTACTGATCAATGCATAGCAAACCACAAGTCAGTGATCAGTTCTTCACCCCAGCCCCTCGCCCCGGGATTATGATCTGCAGACATAGAACGGAGACTCCATGTGTCCTTTCCTTCAGGTACTGTTCTTTCTGTAGTCTGCAGGCTGGTCTTTTCCAGAGGAGTTTTCAGGGGTGCCAGAGCGCAGACACCAGGGCCTTGGTGACTCCCATGCTCTCACCCAGGTGATATCTGCTGAGCTCATAGCAGTCATTGCTGCAGTTCAAACTGAGGCTTGCACTGATGCTACGCCTTCGGGAGGTGTCAGCCTCACCCCTGCCTGAGCCCCTCCTGCCCCTTTTCTGGGAAGCAGTTCTTAGATCTCTCATGGGTTCAAATGGAAACCATCGTCTCCACTGTCAACATTACTCCTCTGCAAGATTTAGAACTTGGGAGCTCTCTCTCCCCGTAAGATTCAGCTCATTTCACCTCCTTCGTGAAATGTCACAGACTACCCAGACTACATAATTAGCCTCTTTCTGTGCTCCTAAGCAGACTCTGCATAGAAGGTTTTTAGATATTCTTCAAATTATATTTAATTATTTTTTTCAGAAGGTTGCAAGCTCGTTTTATTGGCTGGCCTTGGAGTCTTGATTCTCCTGCCTCTGTCTCCTGAGTGCAAGCCTGGATCACAATGGCCAGCTTCATCTTATGTTTACGTTTGTTTCTATATATTGAGTTTGGCACAGTGAGTGTTCTGTATGTATGGGTTTTGTGTCTACTGGATGCCAGGCACTGACTTAACTAATCCATTTGTATAAAGTCACTTAACCTCCCCACACTTGAGGCAGGCACACGGTTATGTCAATTTTTAAAATGAATACACTGAGATAAGAAAAATCTGATAAGTCCCCCAAGGTCATACAGACACCAAATGGCAAAGCCGGGCTTAAAACCTGGACATTCTGGTAACAAAATCCATTTTTCTGAACATTTTAGCCTATCGATACAGAGGGGAGATTTGGGTATTCTATTTCCCTCTTCCAGGCTCTCAAAATTCCAATATTTCTAGGTGCACACAATGGATCTTCTCTTTGTCTATAGACAACCACTTTTTCAAGTAATTGCTAAATTTTATTGTTTACTTGACAAGGAATTACTCAATTGACAGTGCAGCCTAAACTTGAACAAAGGTAAACGTTACTCTTCTGTGAATCCATTCACAAAAGTTCACGGAGACCTCCGCTTGCCAGCCATAGTCTTGGGATCAAGGGTAAAGTGGTAAATGCACCCCTTTGTGCATATAGAAATATGCTTATTCCAGACAGCACAGCGTGTGCTCAATTTGTACAGAATTTAGAATAACAGCACCTTCTACCTGCCACACGTTTATCAATAACACAGTCAAAGCTTGCAGCCTGTTAGGTTTTGGTTAAATAGGAGTTGGGACATGTATGTGATGACACCTGGCTCAGTCATGGTTTTTTTCAGAGAAACAGAACCTATAGAATCATAGAATGCATAGGTCAGATAGAATTATCTATATTCATCCATGTTCATATATGTATAGATACACACTTATAAAGTGTGTGTGTGTGTGTGTGTGTGTGTGAGAGAGAGAGAGAGAGAGAGAGAGAGAGAGAGAGAGACAGAGAAAGGTGTTTTCAAGAATCAACATGTTATTTTTCCAGTCTTAAACCACAAGGGTGCAGAATAACCTCCAGGTTGGGACTTGGGCAGTTTCTGCACAGCAGTCTTGAGACAAAATTCATTTTTCTTCCGTAAACCACATTCTTAGCTATTAAAACCTTCAACTAATTGGATGAGACATGGAAGGCAACTTGATATCAAGTTGATCAGCTGTCAGTATTCATCACATCTGAACATTCTCCACAACAACATTCGGACTTTTGACTGCACAACTGGGGACGAGGCCCAGCCAGGTTGACATGGAAGACAAACCAGCATACTGCCTGTAAGGAGAGGTGCCCAGGGTTGGGAAGGCGGAGTCTTAGAAGCAAAGAACACAAGTTACCTCCAACTCAGGAAAACTTATGCTAAAGACTATTTTGTGGGGCTGGCAAGATGGCTTAGCAGTTAAAGATGCTGACCTGCAAAGCCTGCCAGCCCAGGTTCAGCCCAGGTTTCAAGCTGCCAACATAAGCCAATTCCCAAATTGCACACGTAAACCAAAAGCAAAAGTGGTGCAAGTGTCAGATTTGTTTGTAGTGGCAGGAAGTCCTAATGCATACACGTGCATACGCACACACTCATACATATACACACAGATACATACACACACATACGCACACCATACACACATACATACACATATGCACACAAATTTTTAAGACAATTTTGCATTTCATGGCTTAAGTTTAATGAGAACATGTTTAAAGATATTTTATGCTCACGTTTCCAAAAGCATACCATAGACATAGATACCTCTCCAAAGTTCCCAAACATTTCCTTCTCCAATCAATTGTTTCTGCCTTTCTAGTTCTGGAACGTTCTTCCTGCCCTTTCCTACATTTATCTTCCACATGAAAAGCATTAATGAAGACCCCTGCCCTGCACTACAGATTTCATGACTGTTCTCACTTAACATTTCACTTCCCAAATGTTGTACAACCCAAAGAGTTACAAAGCAAAGAACCTGAACTGTGACTTGAGTGGCCCATATGATCAAATTTCCTTACTCATTGATGAGGAAGCGGAAGGGTGTGACTTTGTGACCTGCCTGAAAAAGAGATGAAAACAGAACGAGATTTCAGATATAGTATCTGCTCTCCATGGGGTGTTTAAATGTATTAGACAGGAAAGAACCATAGCATTTTGGAAATAAAACACACGACAGCAGAAATTAGATCATGCCCTGTGCAAATCTTCCTCAAGATTTGTAGCCTATCTGAACTTCAATGATCTAATTTGTTAGAAGGATCAAATCAATGCTTCTCAAACTTTGATATGTGTACAAGCCATCCAGGAATCTCATACATAGTCTCTAATTCAGTGTGCTGGGGTTTCTGTATTTCTAGCTTCCAGTTGATGCCTGTTCTACTGGTCCATGGACCATATTTCTTAAAAAAAATCTTATCTATTATTTAGTTTTATATTTACTTATTTGCAGAGAGAGAGAGAGAGAGAGAGAGAGAGACAGAGACAGAGACAGAGACAGAGAATAGGCACATCAGGGCCTCTATCCACTGTAAACAAAATCCAGATGCATCTGCCACTTTGTGCCTCTGTGTTCACATGGACACTGGGGAAACCCTGAGTGGTCAGGCTTTGCAGGCAAGTGCCTTAACCACTTTGCCATCTCTCGAGCCTGAAGGACCATCTTTTGAGTGCAGGAGCACAGATAGCATAGATGATTTCCAAGCCCACTTTGAGTTTTGCAGCTCTATGATACGATGATTCCAGGTTTACAATGGCAGGGTTAAAGGTGTGCAAAAAAGAAAGAGATAAAAGTTTAAATGTACCTATACTTCTCCACACAACTTTGTTCATAGGATTTCCTTTTACGTAGTGTTGGTATTGCTTAAGGAGGGCACGGAGGACAAAGGGTTAAGAGGGTGTTGAAATATAAGGTCAGAAATCCTGGTGGCTAACCCGGTAGGCGTTTCCCTATCTCCACCCTCAACTCTGAGACTCCCAACCCCCCAAAAAGCATGCCACATAGACCCAGGTTCACACCCCAGCTGTGCCTAGAAGGTGGCAGTTCCTCTGCCCCCACCATCTGATACGTGCCCAAGCTCACGTCCACATGCAAAGCAGGTATTCACAGGTTGCTGACTTCTGCCAATCCTCATTGCCCATTTCTTTCCCTCCCTCCCTCCTCCTCAATTTCTATTTAACCCACGATGCTGCTACAATAAAACGGGATTATTTGTCCTGGGATTACTTGTCATGCTTTTTCCCCAAGTCTATGCCCATTATTCTCTCTGGAGAGATGAGTTGAACACACACAGAGCTGTAACACTTCTGTGGGCACTCAGGCCCACGGACATGCTCCCATAGCTGCCCGCCTCAGCCATGGCTGGCCAAGCCACCAACACTCGGATGGTGCCAGCTCCCTCCCTTGCCAAGGTCCCCTCTGTGTCGCTGCCGCTGCCACCACCGCTACCACCACCGCTGCCACCACCGCCATATGGAGCGGGCTTGCGCCTCCGTGCCAGCCAGCCGGGACCACAGAAAGACGCACAGCTCGGCCGGCACCCGCACACCTCTTCCCAGCAGCCCAGCCCAAGCACCTTGGGGACGACAGCAGAAGCGCTCACGGGTCCATATAGCATGAGCCCAGCAGCCGGCCCTGCCTCCCCGGGTGTGCTCCAGCCCAGCCCTGCTGGACTCTGCCTACACGGCCCGAAAGCCCCAGGCAGACTCCTAAACCAGCCAAACCCGACTCCCTTTGTTTTTTATTATTATTATTATTATTAAACAACTTGGCATCATCATGTACTCTGGTTTGCCTGTGAAAGTCTCGGTTTATGCCGTGTGATGAAGAGAGCCCCAGACCTGACCATAGGGTATATGACCACTCATCTTCTCTGTTTCCATTGCTTATTATCAGTTCACAGAATACAACTGCCTGAGAGTCCCACTGTTTGGCTATTTTGGGCCAAGGAATAAAGTGCGTTCCAGATAGTTTTCCTACACAGACTGTCAGGACATCATGATTTGTGAATTTCTATTTTCTTTCCTTACCAACAGCAGCAGACAGAGTTTAGGGATTGTTGCCAACGACCTCTTCTGTTCAGCCCACCCAAGACGTGAGGCGCTGGGAAAAAGTGCATGCTGCTTGCTTTGTGGTGACCGGCAGCAGAGCTCACTCAGAAGATTCAAAGCTAATTCGTTCCCACTTCCTCTTCTCACAGATGCCCTGTGTGGGTGTACAGTTCCCATGCTCAGGGCAGCCGCTGGCAGTGAGCCGCTGTGCCCACCTAACTAGACGTGTTTGTGGGGGCTCTGAACCAAGCCCACCCTACTGCTCTTCCTCCTCCATCTGAGTGCTTCTTCAGAGGAATAAAGGGGCTTCACATCTGTTGTTCACTCTCACCTATTAAATTAATGGCTTTGGCTCATCTGTCCACTCGTGTAATGAATGTTTGCTAAGTGCCCTCTACTCACGTGGAAGGAAGAAAGGAAAGCAAGAAGTAACACAACGTTGCTCTCACCTCATGGCAACTAGAAAGCGAAGAGGGTTAAGATCTCAATATTCCCTTCAAGGACACTTTTCTAAAAGCCTAACCTCCTTTCTCGAAGTCCCACATTCCAAAGGTCCCAGCCCCTCCCAATCATGCCAACAGCTGGTGACGAAGCCTTTCCACACATGTGCTTTTAGGGGTCACTCGCCACCCAAACACCTCCCAACGCAGACCCACAAACCTGTTTGATCTTATAGTGTATGGTGTTAATCTGCTTATGATGTTGATCATTTTTCTTCCTCCACTAGGCTATGTGCTCCATCAAGCTGTTGAAGAAATGGCCTTGGCCCACAAAGTGAGGTCAGACAGACAAAGTTTCAGAATGAGCTGAAACTTGCAAATAATGCCAGGCCAACAGAAATGCCTTTTAAACTAAGTACAAAGAATAAGAAACAGATAAGTCCCCAGTGGCTGGGATGCTGAGTCCAATCTAAGGGATGACTGCAGAGTTGATTCCACTCCTGCTTTGCTTCTCCACTAAGGAGAACAAAATGCAAGCTGGAAGGGGTGGGGCAGAGCCAGGAATACAAAGCATATGCATTTGAACGTGGTCGTAATTCCATACGCAGCTGGCATCCTCAATAGCCAAGGTACTTTAAAATCTGTGTGTGTGTGTGTGTGTGTGCACATGCATGTACATGCCATGGTACATGTGTAAGTCAGAGAACACCTCAGGTGCTGTTCCTCTACTTCTACCTTGTTGAAAGCAGGGTCTCTTGTTCCCTGCCTCCCCCCCATTTTCCAGGGATTCTCATGCCTCCGCCCCAACCCCTCACGTGTGCTCCCTACCACATCCAGTTTTCTGAGGGGTCTTGGGGATATGAACTCACCCTTGTCCTTTGAGCACTTTTACCCCCTGAGCTATAGCCCTATTCCCTAAAGGTACTTGTAATCAAAATCTTGAACAGTAACAAGTATGGGAGAGCTTTATAAAAAGTACGTCAATTTTCAAAAAGGAGCAGCAATGTACTACAGATCATTTAGTCATAGTACAATACAGAAAGATTGAACGGCACGTAGTCCCTCACTGAGTTATTATGTGCATGGATAGACATCAGCTAGGTTGACTGAAATTCCTTCATCAGTATTTGGGGACATTGGGTTCACTGAGCTCAGCCTGCCCCTCATGCGTCGTCCTAAGACCCTACTTCACAGTCTCATTTGCATCAGCACAACCACAGACTTTGTTTAGTTCAAATTGCATGTGGCGTCCCTCTAATGACCCAACTGAGGCTCACAACCAAGTGAGCACAACGCATATCTGACTTCTCTTCTAAAGTCTTAACAACAGTCAGGAAAGCCTGGGTTTCTGCCAAGAAGCACATGAACCACAGAAGAAATTTTGGAAGACTTTAATGAAGGTAACATAGCTCATAATTAAAATTACCTTGACAGGGTTGAAAGCAAGTATAAAATCAAGGTTAAAAGTGACAAAATATCCATCTTATCACTCATTACCAGATGAGAGTGATGTTCTTAGATTTTTATCGTGAGGCTCAGTTGGTTGCAGATTTACTGTGATGCATCGTGGCTCATCCAGATGTGGTTTCTAGGAGAACCAAGATGCTTGTGGTCATCCTGATGGAAAGTGTCCCCCATGTGCTCATGCGCTTAAATACTTCATGGCGAGCTGCTGATGGAGCTGGGGAAGGTTGTGGAAACTGTACAAGGTGGAGTCTTGTGGGGAGAAGTGTCACTGGGGAACAGATCTGCTTCCTGTGGCTTCCCATTCCGCTTGCCATGTCTTTCCTGCCAGGATGAACCTTACCCTCGGAAACTGTAAGCCAAGCTAAACCCCTTCCTTCCATCAGCGGCTCTGGTTAGGTATTTTGTTCCACCAATGAGAGAGTAACTGATACAGTGCTCTAAAGCAGTATTAAAAGGAGTGTTGTCCAGATCGTGGGACGTTTCCAGGCTCAGGAGCATCTGCTCTGATCACTCATGAGGCGCGCAGTACGTGGTGAAATGTTTTGACAAGCTGAAGCAGTCAGCATGGCACAGTGAGGGCAGGACTTCAGAAAGCAGGTAGAATTTGGCTCCAATTAGTCTCCTTTGAGAAACCTCTCTGTTTATGTCTTGTCAGGTGCTAAAGCTAAATCAGAGGCCTACAGTGACACAAGCAGTTTGTAGCGAGGGATAGAGAAGGGAGCTGGAAATTTTAGACAAGGCAGAGAGGAAAGGACAAATTTGTCTTCTGCACAGGAAAGGTGCCAGTGCAGAAAAGCCGGAAAAGTGAGCTCTTGCAGAAAGAGGGAGCCTGGTCTTTCCATTTTCTCCACCCCAGGTTACAGAGGTATGTATAATAATACCACCAGCATCACTACCACAGAGGGACAGCCTAACAGAGGGGTCAATGGGACAAATGCTAGTCAGCCTAGCTTTAAATCCTGGGACAACCATTTAACAGCAGTGTGGCTTTGAGTGTGTTGCTACATCTCTTGGGCCTGAGGCTTTTCTATCAAAGAGACAAATTATATTTTGTTTGTAGGGTTGATGTGAGAACTGACCAAGATTATATGCATAGAGCTGGGATGTAGTTTAGTGGTAGAACACTCACCTAGTGTGCGTAGGCTCTGGGTTCAATTCTCAGGACTGAAAAAAAAAATTGTGAGACTTGTGTTTGAAATATAAGTACTATATAGGTTGATCCTGGATAGAGCACTTGCTGTATCCTTATATTATCTCATTTAATGTTCAGAATAATCCTCTTGTGGATAAGAATGACTAGAATCCTCTTACAAATAAGAGAACTAATTTTTTGAGTGGTTGCTCAGGTAAAACCATTTGGATCCAGTTGGAAAAACTTAGACTCTGATGCAAGAATTTGAGATCTTAACCCCCGGGTTTTACCATCTCTAATAATGCCAAGATACTAGAGAGCCTATCTCACAACTATGGACAAGTGCCAGCCCAGAGATGCCTGGACTTTGGAGGGGCTGAAGGCTATGACACAAACAAGGACTGATCTTCAACGATAGAAGGAGTGGGAGGCTGAGTTTTGACATTCGTCCTGACAGTTAAATCTGAGAATTCTTGGCAGAAGATGGAGGGACAGCTTTAAGAGGCAACACCACCAAGGATTTTGTTTTTATTCTTTCCCATTTTTGCTAAGTCTTCCGCTTTTCTATCCTTTGTTTTGGGCTGAGGACTTTGATCTGTCATCCTATATGCAACTTGAAATGCACAGAAGAGTGGCTTCATGAACCACAGCTTCGTTTATCCTCAGACAATGCAAACAAGCTTTTCATGTTAGCTCATCCTATAGATGATGCATCCCATAGATCATTTAGATCTGTCAGTCTACGTCCTAACAGCTCCCTTAGTGAGCCAACCTGCTGTGGTTTGGATATGGTTTCAGTGTGTTCTATAATGGTGATGTGCTGACGTTTAATTCCTATTGTGAGGTATTAAGAAAATGGAAAGTTAATCATGCCTATTTTGGTGTTAGAGCTGGTGCCTTTTGGAGGTGATTAGGATTATAGAAAGTTATTGGGGTGGAGCCCCTATTGTTGCATTCTGGGGGAGAGAGAGAGAGAGAGAGAGAGAGAGAGAGAGAGAGAGAGGAGAGAGAGAGAGGAGAGAGAGAGGAGAGGGAGAGAGAGAGAGAGAGAGGACACATGCATGTTCCTTCCACTCTTTAAAACTTGCCCACTCTGAGATACTGTGTTATTAGCAACATAAAATGACGAAGATAAGCCCTGATGGGAAGTTCAGCTGCAGAGTGGATTCTAGTTCACTGTGTCTGGGATTTGGACTACAAGGGACTTTCCTTAGGTCATTAATGATGATTCCAGGAAACATATTTCAGTGGAAATTCTTTGATCCCACATGTTTTTGTAGAATCTCCCAACTAGCTATGATTACTGTATACTTATCAAGGTAGGTGTGCTCCCAAACCTGTTGATGTTATTCAGCTTGATATTTTAAGAACATTCTGTAATCAAATACCACATCAGATGATCACAAGAGCTGTTTCTACACAAACTGTGTTGAATAACCATGAGAAATTAACAAACGAGTTGCTAAAATCATGCTCTAGTTAGATGTCAGCGTGGATGACAGTTCCCATGATGTAGCTGCAGCTTTAAGCATCCCACAAGGCTGATCCACTGTTTAGCCTCGCAATGACTGTGGACAGGTTGGAGTGTTGCAGGTCAACAGCAAAATGAGCTCTCGGAGCCCCTTTGATGGCCAATTAACAACCACCACTGTGTCTAACATCCTGTGGCTGAGAGGTAAATCTTTCTGAAATGTAAGAAGAGACCACCTAGCTTTCACCAACGTAAAGGCCAAGGATGACACCAGATAACATCTGAAGCCAGGAGAAGAAATTTCTCCCTTTGCTCTAAGGTGCCTACTTACTGTTTCCACCCGTATGTTTGAAAAGTGCCTTGGTTTGTGACCTTCTCTTGTTCCGTAACTCCATAAACTTAATCAAATCATTCATACGTTGAAACATAAAGATTAGGGTAACCTAAATATTTTCCTGAGTCCTAATCACTCCTCCTATCTGGCTTCAGAATAAATAACTTCTTACTCCATTTGAGATGAGAACCATTTTGTTTTTTCATTTCCATAAGAAAGGAATTGTAAAAGAGGAAAAATAATTAAAAGATACTGATTTATTTCATAAGTGTCATCCATGACCTGCATATTTTGAATATTTATTTATTTATTTATTTATTTGGTGTGTGTGTGTGTGTGTGTGAAAGTGCATGTACACACATGGGCATATGCGTACAACAGAGTGTGTGTAGGTCAGATGATAACTTTCAGGTTAGTCCTTGTCTTGCACCTCTGTATGAGACAGGTTCTCTTGTTTGCACACTGTTGGTGAGTTTCCAGGATAGTCTCTTGGTCTTGCCTCTCTTCTTGCTATAGGCTCACTGCGATGATTGAAGCCTGCCACTGAGAGCTCAGCTTCCAGCTTCTTTGTGGGATCTGGAGACCTGCACTCTGGCACTTAGAGTTGGGTGGCAAGAGTTACAATTACCAAGAAACCTCCCTAGCTCACTCATTTTAAAGAAACAAAAACTCTATTTCTTACGTAGTGCATTAAGAGTTTCAAGTTTTTTTAAAAAAGAAATCTCGCCTGGTAAATGATCACTCTTCATCTTGGATGAGATGGCTCATGTAGCAGGACCGCCCGGTATCAAGGCACTGAGCCTATCTGGGATGTGTACTTGATGGATTGTAGGCTGGCCATAGGGACAATCAAGAACATTCCTTTCATAGTGTAACAAACTGGGGATTAGAATTTAGAT
>PVHP010012109.1:0-31596 GCA_004024765.1 Zapus hudsonius
TGGGGGAGATTATCCAGAGGCATGGCCAGGAGAACCTGGCTGAATACTAGGCTATCCATGGTCCCCTGTCACAAGGACTGATCCAGACGACCCATGGAGGAGGTTATCCAGTGGAGGGGGGAGGGGAGGGCAGCAGGGAATTGGCGATAACAACTCATTGTTTGCCCACTAAATGTTGTAACTCATTATGGACAATAAAAACAAAAAAAAAAAGTAACTCGGTTTTGAACATTATTTAATTAAGACTTATGATTACCTTGTAATGCATGGAGAACGGGCCTGGACCACTTTGGAAGAACTCTTGAAGTGTTCGTTAAGAGTACGAGAATACTTTATTGCTATGTCTTTTTTACAACGAAACAAGGCCATATTCAAAAGGGACTGGCAACGCAAACTGTGGGGGAAAAAAAAACCAAAACAGAAGTTAAAGTAAATTGTATACGACCTCTGAGACAGGGCTCCTGCTGACAGACAAACCACCAATCAACCCTCACCAGCCCACTGGACTTTCCTCCTCTGTGTGAGGAAGGAGGTCAAGTCTTATTGTACTGCTCACCCTATCACCAGAAGGAAATACTGGCAGGAAAACACAAATGTTTCAAATGTAATTAAATCATAAGACCAAAGTATTTCCTAATGTACCAGGAGAATAGCAGTAGATACCATTTCATAATAACCAAGAGTGGGATTAACCCCTTAACCAAGGAATTGATCTGCTTCTTGCCCTAATTTTTACATTAAGAAAACAAAACTCAAAATATTTTAAAATCAAAAGAAGAAACAAAGCTTAGTTACCCATGCACTTGTACAAAGAAAAGCATACACACCATAAAACAGTGAATATTTTCTCTTGTGTTGGCATTGTGGCATCTGAGAAGGATTTCAGTGACATTGTGATTCTACGAGGAAGCACAAAAGGCATCAGGTTGAACACGGTGGTGACAAAATCCCAGGCACATGCAGGCCTCATTTCCTCCTTTTTCTCCATAGAGAAAACCTGGCCCTGTGGCTTGTCTGTCTCCTGAAACAAAGTGTGCTCATGTCCTCACTAAATCCCCTGCTGAAACACAGGGGAACACACACCTGAGCAAAAGTGCACTGGAAAAGAACCCCAGACTGGAAAATCCACCTTTGCCCCAAAAGGCCGGTGCTTCTCAAAACAGCTGGCAGAATTAAACAGCTGGATCTAGTAATTAGTCTATGCTCACACTAACTAAAACCAATTTCCCTTTAAGATAAGAAAAGGTCTTGTCAGCACTTTCTCCATGAACTATAGCTCCAGTCCCCAAAACTTCATTTCCCCTTTTACTTTTTCTTCACAATGAAGTTCAAGCCAAGCGAAACAAGAGGTGAGGAGAGACATGGGAGGATGGCAACACTTACTTAAAGAGTTCTACAGTATCACAGTACACAGAGTGAGCCGACTTCGACGCCGGGCTAGCAGACTCTAAGGCGATCCCCCACTCAATAAAGGACAGGATGGCTTCCAAGTACTTAAAGGCCTTCCCAGCCTTATCTGTCTGTTGGAGAAGAACACCGTCTTTGTTAGGCCTGAGACAGGATTTAGTTTCTCACCCACATTCTTCCCTGTAACTTTTCTCCACTGTCTTAGTTTACACATGGTTAGAGAGAACTGTGAGAATGAGCAAACAGGCTGTGATAAATTACCAATTACTGAAAAACTGCTTCTAGCAAAAACTCAAACAATTGCATATTAAGAGTACTCTCTCAGAACTTATGGAAGTACGCACTCAAACTAAGGCCCAAAGAGCAGAGATTCTAGTTCTTAGCTAACGGGGAGCTGCTAGTCCACTCATCCAGCCGAACACACACACAAGTACAGTAATCTCCTTTGGCGCCTTGGCTTGGCATACAATCCCCTCGGCCAACAGTAACTTACTCTCAAAATCCACTAAAGGAAATGTGAAAATATAAATGAAATCCGGTATTCGTGGACACCCAAAACCTGAATGCACATTTAGTTACTTCATCTCTTTTTCAATCAGTGGCATATAGTGAATTCAGCCAGATTGTGGCAAACATCTCATATTTTCTTCTGCTTTGCATGTAGCACACATTGAGAACGGCTGATTAACATGTAATTCCGTCAATGCTTCCAATTTGGTGAGTGTGAACAGGATGCAAACAGTAAAGATGTGAGGGGTTCAGGAGGTGGTGCTGCATCTGCAGAGACTTCAGGGGCTGCAGCAGCACTCCCCGGAACACGGCTCTTCCCCCCAGCAAGATGCACTTACTAGAGTCTCATCAATGCTACGACAAATTGGGGTATTATGTGCACACGTGCACGTGTGCACACAAACCTGCCCCTACATTTCACAATACTCAATCTTATTATTCTGAGAAAAAAAATTGGGGGGGGGAGGTGGTTTTTCAAGGTAGGGTCTCGCTCTAGTCCAGGCTGACCTGGAATTCACTATGTAGTCTCAGGCTGACCTTGAATTCATGGCAATTTTCCTACCTCTGCCTCCCAAGTGCTGGGATTAAAGACATGTACCACTATGCCTGGCTGAAATTTTTGATTTTTAGAAGCACCTTAATTAATATTTTTTCCTAGAGAGCTCAGGCTCAGATGATTAGTGACAGCAAGAATAAAAGTCAAATTAGCCTGCCCCATTTAATTAGCTATACAGGGAGAGCTCTTAGTTCTCAAAAAGTACTTATTTAAAACTATTTCTTGGGCTGGACAGATTGCTCAGCAGTTAAGGCATATACCTGCAAAGCCTAAGGACCAGGGTTCAATTCCCCAGTACCCACGTAAAGCCAGATGTACAAGGTGGTACATATGTCTGGAGTTTGTTTACAGTGGCTGGAGGCCCTGGCACACCCATTCTCTATCTGCCTCATTCTCTCTCACATACATAAATGAAAAACCAACCAAACAAACAATTTCTCTTGTGGAATTTCTTTAATATTGGCCTTAGGGCAGAAACTAAAGAACTATCAGAGAAATTAGTCAATATCCATTTCCCTAAGTATATGGTGAATGTAATGATCACATTACTCCTGTCCTAACACTCATAAATCTCCTAAAATGGTGAAGCATACACGTTATTTCCCCATTCAATGTGAGTACAATGTCAAGAAGAAAGCTTCCTATGTTCAGTTGTACACTTCCATATCTGGGACATTATGCAATCAAGAGAAGCTATTAGGTAAGCATGGTGGCACATGCCTATAATCCCAGTAGTTGAAAAGCTGAGGCAGAAGGATGACCAAGATGAGTTCAAATCCAACCTGGTCTCAAGAAATAGAGAGGAAGCAATCCTCTTACCTCTCTGCCTCCTAAGTTCTGGGATTGAAGGTGTGTGCCACACATTTGGCTAGAGGCAACATTTAAAAAAAAATATTTTATTTACTCATTTTCAAGTGTGGGGGGAGGATGGGTGCACCAGGGACTCTTGCCACTGCAAAACAAATTCCAGATGCATGCACACTTTGTGCATGTGGCTTTACATGGGCACAGGGAAATCAAACCCAGGCCATCAGGCTTTGCAAAGAAGTGTGTTTAACTGCTGAGCTATCTCTTCAGCATCTATGCAATACTTTTGACTAGACACTTGTAAATCTGCTTGTGACCAGACTGAATCCATGGAACCAAAGAAAATAATTCCACTAAAACTTCTTACCCCCCCCCAGTTGTTAGTATCCTGATTTCTTGCTCATATTTTGCCAACAGTGGGCCACACATGCCTACTGCCTGTTGTCCCCAAACCAGACCCCCTCTTCCACACATCACTTCATAGAATATGGCAGAATGGAGACTACATTTCTTAGGATCTGCCACCTAATTCAGAAATGCTTCATGGTGTGAAATATAGCAGAGAGAGACTACATTTCCCAGGATTCCCCCAAACACATTCTTCATCTTGTAAAACATGTCAGAATACAAACTATTCTTTTCTTAATCAGAAGACATTCTATACCATACAAGAGATTATAAAGCCAAGACTGACCATCGACTCTGCTTTGCACTTCAGCTTTTTAGCTTCCTTCATGAGAAAATCAACTTGCTGTCTGAAAAAAATGAGGAAAAAGTAGAGGTGGGTTATATGAACCTAAAAATACTAGATGGGGAAAAGTAATTAGAGAAGGATGACAAGGAAAGAAGGAGAAGGTAAGAAAAGAAATGACAGGGTAAGGGTAAAGAGAACAGGGGGAAGGGTGAAAAGAAAGCATTCAAGACTTACTTGTCAAATTTCACTTGAGGCTTCCCTGGTTTAGAGTTACCATTTGGCAAAGAAGGCACTGGAAAAGGATTCGCAGTTTCTCCAGAAGGTCCCTTTAAAAACACACATGTATATTATATTCCGTCTAACCAGTACAAGACCATTTTCCCAAAGTAGCATCCTTAAACCCAAAATGGCATCTTGAGAAGCAGCAAATTAAACATCCACACTGAGCTTGGCCCAGCACTCTCCCAGCTGCATGTGCAATGGGGTCATAGCTTGTGGCGACTGGGACAGACGAAGGTAGGGATGTCAAAGAGCCACTCACGGTGGTTTCTCTTTGCACACACACATTTAACAAGAAGAGAGGAAGTCTGACCTCAGAATCTGGTATTTTAAAGAACTGGAGAAAAAACATTTCTTATTGGCAATATCTAAACATTTGAAACAATCACTACAAAAAGCCTATTGTGGCAAGGCTTAGTGGTTCAGACCTTTAATCGCAGTATTTGGGAGGCCAAGGTCTGAGAAGTGTCAAGAGCTCAGTTAGCCTGGGCTAGAGGAACATCTTGCATCAAAAACAAACAAATGGGGTTGGATAGATGGCTCAGTGGTTGAAACTCTCTCCTTGCAAAAAAATAAAATAAAAACACAAACATTTAAAAAACAAAAAGGCCTGGAGAGATGGCTCATGGTTAAGGTGCTCAGGTTCAATTCCCTAGTGCCCACAAAAGCTAAATGCATCTAGAGTTAGTGTGCAGTGGCAGGAAGCCCTAGTGCATCCATTCTCATTCTCTGTGTCTCTCTGCTCGCAAATAAATACAAATATTTTTTAAAACCCCACTTATTCTGATTTTTCTGTTTAACACTTTAAAATAAATTGGCCAGGTATGGAGACAATCAACAGCTTTCAAATTCGGCCAATTTTCCACTTAGTGAGGGGGACCCCTTGTCTGGAACTTGGGATTCAGGGCGAAAGGCACCGGATCCCATACTCTTGGGCTCCCAAGACAAGATGCACTATGAGAGCGATTGACAGGGAGACTACTAAAAATAGAATCTAGGTAATCCAGAATTGTGTATATTTGTTAACCTACACTGATCTCACTCTCCGATGGAGATTGTGTTTGTATTTTTCAGGATGCAGCGTGAGAGCTGGGGCCCATCTAACCCTACCAACTGACTGTAGGCAGATAGCTGAGATTCTGGCAAGGGAGGAGCCACCACAGTCATACCGTGGAGGATCCATATGGAACCCTGTAGAGAATGATGGGATACCCCGCAGAGAATGATGGGATGAACAAGGGACCCACAGCCATTAAATCAACACAGGATAAGCCAGTGAGACAGAAACCAACGATTTTTGACACAAAGACCCCTAAGCTCACAACCTTAAAGCAGCCTTAATACTCATCCACCACGACTCAGGGAACTATGCGGAAGAGGGGGCAGAAAGATTTTGAGAGCCGTGGTGGGGGAGATTATCCAGAGGCATGGCCAGGAGAGCCTGGCTGAATACTAGGCTATCCATGGTCCCCTGTCACAAGGACTGATCAGAGGACCCATGGAGGAGGTTATCCAGTGGATTGGGGGGGGGGGGGCAGCGGGGAATTGGGGATAACAACTCATTGTTTGCCCACTAAATATTGTAACTCATGGACAATTTAAAAAAAAATTGGCCAGGTGTGGTGGTGCACGCCTCTAATCCCAGCACTCAGGAAGCCAAGGTAGGAGGATCACCAAGAGTTTGAGGCCAACCTGGGACTCCAGAGTGAGTGCCAGGTCAGCCTGGGCTAGAATGAGAGACAGATGGATTTACATGTGACAATGGAAGGTACCCAGCACATTCAGTTTCATACCTTCCTGCTGTCACTACTTGCTACTTACTTTGTGTTCCCAGCAGCCTCCAGCGCCCCTCCCTGCTACTTTCCTATGTTTGGGAACGGAAGTGTCTTTATGGCTGCTCTTGGTACTGCTGGCACTTTTGGGAGGGTCCTGGCCACAGATGTCTGCTTCCTGTCTTGACCTCTTGTGTGCAGGCCTGGCTGGCTTCTGGGAGGAGGAGGAGGAGGAGGAAGAGGATGGCACAGGTGGAGGGGGCAGCATTTCCTTCTTTGAGGACTCTGAGGAGGGCCGGGGTGTCCTGGAGTGGAACATATAAAACCAAGTTGGGGAGGAACATGATCTCTGCTTGGTCTGGTTATAAAGGACAAAATGGTCACCAACAACAGATTGCCATTTCACAGAGCATGTAACTGTGTTGTAGAAATATTAAATTTTAGGGCTTTTTTGGTGCTTTGAAAAACCTAGGTCTCTTCATTAGTAATAAAGTTGTATAGTTTTCATTAAGTCTGCCTAGTCTTTTACTTTCTCTATCCATCTTGCTTCAGTTGTTCCCCAATCTGTACTTTGCCCAGACAAGCAAAGCAAGCAAGCTCAGCTATCACCTCCATATCAGACGCTTCCCTTCCATCTCCTTACATCTCTGTTGGCATCTTCCCTCAATCCCATCAAGAGATTATGAATCTCTTTTGCCATCACCTCATTAATATTTTCTTATACATACTAGAGTAAATAATGATTACTTTTTAAATTCTTAACCTGCCATCTTTCTCCTTAGCAACAGACACCTAAAGGTTCTACAATCTCACCCATGTAAAAGGGGACTAAGCCTGGACCTCTGCAGCCCAAGGAAATCTCAGTGAGAACCCTGCCTACATCTCCTCCTTTCTCTCTTTTTTTAATCCCATCTCCTCTTTTTCTCTGTTTCTCATCCTACCAAGAACAACGGTAGTACCTGTCTTGTCTGACCATCTCCTGTGCAGTACTGGGTATTGAATGTAGGGCCCACATCTGCCAGGCAAAAGTACTTTACCACTGAGATATATCCCCAGCTCCTAATTTCTGCTAGGAAAAAAAAAAAGAAAGAAAACCAGTCCCTAGCAGTGGTGGAAGACATATCTTATGTAGTATGCACAAAGCTCTGGGTTCATATTCAGCAACACTAAGACATTTTGAAACAAAAAGAAAAAAAAAAAAGTAACTGCAGATGTTTAGAACATTTCCCTTTGTGAAAATGCTTCTGACTGATCCAGCTTTGCTGCCCAAGAAACTGTCAGTTGCCATGAGGTCCTTCCTCATGGGTACGGTGAGCCTGAGGGAGCTCCTGAACCCATGGATGGATTGTGGCAGTTCCCAATCACTGAACTCACTTTGTTTTAGAAGATTCTTTGTGGGAGGATGATGAAGAGGATTGTGACTTGACTTCTTTCTCCAGTCTGATTTTCTTGCTGACACCGTCTCTTTCTGCTTCACCCTATTATTGAAGGATAAACACACACAGCACGTGTTAAAACCAAATACACAGAAAGGATGGAATATGCAGCAAGTGCAAACAAAGTCATTCAACATCTGTGGACACCCACATGCAGACAGCACTCCCTTCGTTCTGGGGGCTGTGTGGGACACGGATGGGGCGGGCAGGCTAATACCACATATGGGTTTCACCACATTTTCCTACACGGATGTAACATATTTCAACACTCACCCTCTTCTTACCTTCTCTCCCCTCCCCATTCTACTTTCATGCCATTCATTTTTAAACTCTAGCTTCTACAAAAAAGAAAATATGTATTTATCTTTCTGAGTGTGAATTATTTTATTTAACATAACCATTTCCAGTTCCATTCATTTTTCTGTAAATTCCATAATTCCATTCTTCTTCATAGCTAAATAAAACCCCTTCAGGACAATCTGAATTTGATGTAGTTTGTATTGAGAAAGACTATTCTTATTCAAGTGAGGGAAGATTTCAAAAATAAAAACTGACAACAAGAACAAATAGACTTCAATACATAATTGTTGTTACAACATTATTAAAAAAAATATATTAGCAAGTGCAAGGCCCTAGTACAAAAAAAAAAAACAAAACAAAATAAAGCATATACATTTCACACTGAAATTACACAGGGATGATTTTAGGAGGTTATCCTCACTTCTTAGAGTAATATTCAGAGTAGAATGCTTAAAACTTATTTCTCGGGCTGGAGAGATGGCTCAGAGGTTAAGGCACTTGCCTCCAGTGCCTAAGGCCCTGGGTTCAATTCCCCAGGACCCACATAAGCCAGACCTACAAGGTGGTGGCCCTGGTACTCTCTTTCTCTCTCTATCTCTGTATCTCTCTGCTTGAAAAATGAATAAATAAAATATTAAAAAAAAAAAAAAAGAACTTGGCCACTTACCGTGGTCAGGCATTGACTTAGCCTCATTAACTTTAAAAAAAAACAAAAAAAAAAAAAAAACTTATTTCTCTTCTCATAAAAAAAAATAAGGTTATTAAAAAAATGCTTCCTCGAATATTCTGGATTTCTCTCTCAAGTTTTCCTCCAATACTGTCCTTTTCAGTCTCTGTCACATCCTCAGAAGAAAAATATTTTTATTTTTTTGAAAAATGGACTGGGGCTTGGGAGATGGCTAAGCACATAAGGGCTGCTGGGGCTGGAGAGGGCCAAGTTGGACTCGCAGAACCTACTTGGAAAGCTGGGCAGAGGCATGCGCCCCAGTCTGCAGAGACCAGAGAATTACTGGGACTTGCTGACACCCAGCTCCAGACTCAGGGTACAGAAACGATAAGAGCTGACACCTAACGCTCTCCTCTGGTTTCCACACATATGTGCATACACCACACAGCACGCACATCTTCTACACACACATACACAAAAAACCATAGGGAATATAAATATGATTTTAGTGGGAATAAGAAGAGGTAGGCAATCTATAGAATTTAAATTACTCAAAAGTACCTCTTTATGCAACTAAATAGGTATGTTTAAATATTGAAACAATAAAGATTAGTCTTTGTGGCACAAGACTATCCCATGTTCTTTTTTAAAATTATTTTTTTTGGTTTTTTTTTTAAAGATTAGACTTTATTAGATTAAGGGAAAGAAAGGAGAGATCGTGAAAAGTTCCTGCCTATGTTCCTACCCCATGTTCTCATTGTCACGCAACAGTCTCATGAGGAGCCAAACACAGGGACTTCAACCCAGGCTGCTTGGGACATTGAGTGGAGGTCAGGTGGGACTGGGAGTCCTTTAAAAAAAAAAATCTTTATTGTCAATAATTCGAAACATTGTATGAGCATATCTTCTGATAGCACCCCAATTTCCCTCCTCTCTTCCCAACCCACTGGGGTTTCTCCTTGGTGCACAGAATGGATCAGTCCATGGGGTAGGGGGCTATGAATTGCACAAGAGGTAGCCAGTTCCCCCCACCTCATGTGTTGTGGGGGGGGGGCAGAAGAGAGCTTATAGCTGTGAGTTACTAAGTTAGGGACACACCAGTGAACCTAGAACAATTCCAACCTCACCAACTTGTCCTGAGCCATAAAGGAAAAACTGTTCATGGTCCCAGTTTCCATCTCTATCTTCCTCTTTTCTGAATTTCTTCAAGAAAAACAAATAGGAAGGGGGGGCATTGGGGAATTGGGGATAACAACTCATTGTTTGCCCACTAAATAATGTAACTCATTATGGACAATAAATATATATTAAAAAAAGAAAAACAAATAAATTAAGATGTGTAAGCTCAAGGTCTGCCCGAACACTGATAAATAGCCTGGTCTTACTAAAAATGAACAGGAAATGGGGGGGGGGGGAGAGGAATCTCTCCCTCCTCCTGGCCTGCAAACATGTGTGCCTATTGTGCACTTCCATCCAGCCCCATACTCTTCCCAAAAAAGTACTTTAGTTCATGTGTGGACTGGCTTGCTCCCTGGACTCTCCCAAGAAAGCTCCCAGAACACTTGTAGTCGTGAGAATGGCCTGGGGGAGTTGAGGACTGAAAATCAAGAAAGGTGCATGTGCTCTGCAGACATTCCCAGTAGCCCTGACTAGGGGCTCAGGACACTTGGACTTGAACCTGGCTAGCCTGGAGTAAGAAGTGACTTTGAAGATTGGGTACAAAACAAACTAATGGTTTTGTACTAATTAAACCTTCAGTGGCATTTATTAAAGTCATATTTTAATGTGGCTATTAAAAAACCAATCACCATATGTGGCTTATATTACATTTAAATAGAATAACAGGGCTCTACACACTTTTCAAACTGGGCTCTGAATAACGTTCCTTCCTTCCTTCCATCCATCCTCCCTTCGTGTGTGTGCTTTGTTTTTGAGACAGGGTCTCCTTGCTCAGTGGCAGAGGATGACCTTGAACTTCTGATCCTCCTGCATCTACAGGCAAGGAATTACATATGCAAGGTAGATAAGATGGAAACAAATCTGTTACCCCAAAATGTAAACATTAATGTTGAAGACTGGGGAGATGTAGCATGAAGAACCTGGCAAAGAGATAGACGCAGTAAGTACATCCTAAATGCCACAGGTGCCGCGCAGCTGCAGCCCTCGGTTCAGGTGCAGGTAGTTGGAACAAAGTTCAGAAGTTAAAGGGTGCACACCAGAAACAGCCCTCTGGGACTACACAAAATGAAAACCTCTGTTGACCAAGTCCTAAAGGGAGCACTGGAGACGCAGAGGCCCATCGTGAAGAGAAGAAGAGAGAAAAATTCACTAAAGATGAGCTTAAAAGAGAACTCTAGCCACAGGCCCTGAAAGCCCCGTCATTAGGCACCTACTTACCGGTGTTCAAGCACCCTACACCAAAGAGCAAGGTGACCCAGCAAGCATCATAAGATGAAGGCCAAAGCCAAAATATCTGCTTGAATATACAGATGGTTGCTATCTTACCCATTTTTCCAGAAGTCCAGACAGAAGGCAAAGCCAAACACATACCCATCCACAAAATGGCTTTTGCAAGGAAACACCAAAGTCCAGGGGTGAGCGGTAGTTAGTTTATGTCTATGTATTTTCACCTAGCCTAGGACACGCTAGTTAGGATGACAAACCAAGCGGCAGGCCTGAACCACACAAGGAAATGAGATTCACTGTGAGTCACTCACCACCAGCCTGTGGCTCTGGCCTGTGCCAATCAGAGGCTTGAGAGGAGCCAGCCAACAAGAACTCGCCAGACACCAGCTTTCAAGCAGGCAATTAAAAATGATCATTTATAAGTGACTGGATGAATAAGCTTCAGATCGACACAACCCAGAAGCAGGTAATATTTTATAGCTAGTAGAAAGGAGGCCACTAAACTAAACAGCAAAAGCCCCTTGTCTGGGCTTTGCCAGGTTTTGGAGTCGGGGCTCGCAGGCTCACACGGGTGTGCCCTGCACACGGTGCACTTGACCGTCATCCCATCTGGATCAGGCTGAGGCTTCTGAAGGGCAGCTCTAGGTACCTGTCAGCTGGTGCAGAGTCTCAGCCTGGCAGCTGAGCGGCAGGAACATGTGAACAACCTCGAGTGGCTGGTCTGGAGAGTGTCATACAGTAGTGGGGTGTCAGGGAACTGTGACTTGAATTTCCAGAGTAAGACCTCTGGGATTACGTGTGGCACACAGTTCTTTAGCTAATAAGCCATGTGAAAGTCAGGCGAGAGCAAGAAATCTTCAGGGAGAAAAAAAAAGCCCCTCTGCCCTATGATTTATCCCCAGCTCACCCCCACTTTAAGGAACCTTGGCAAAGCTCTGGGGTTCCAGTCATTTTTCTCTAAGGATGCTCTCAGTGGTACTTGCACTTTACAGAGGGGAGGATGCCAGGTGCCCGTGGGTCCCAACTCACTGTTCGCTTTTCTCAATGTGTTGTGGCAGGAACCTTGGGTGATGTGCCAAGTGCTGCCCACTCCACCATCAGTGCAGAGCAAAGGGCACAAAGAAAACCACAGAAGGAAGAGATGGGGTTGGGTGGCACCTGCAGAGCTCACCTCAAGGGTGCACTGCTCCCTACCTGGCATACTGGGTCATCATGCAGGTACTGGAGGTTAGGGGGAAATAGACACATTTTTTCACAACTGACACTTAGGGCCACAGACTGTGCTTGCATAAAGATACCAGGAGTTTGGCTGTGGAGGCGGGGACAGGAGAGCCTGGAATCCTGGAGAAGGGATGTGTGGGCACTAGGGTGGCAGTGGTGGGGCAATGGAGGACAGGAGCCAACAAGGATATTGCAACTTGTCCTATTAATTGTAACCACCATTCATTCACATGCTGATCTTGAACTGTGCCTCTCTCAGGAATCTTCCCAACTGACATGTGTATGCAGAAAAAGGAGAGCTCCTGGCTGGTGGTTAGTCACGTGACTCCAGGGGCTCTCTGGGTCTCCTCTACAAAAGGTAGCTGCGGAACTAGGATAGCTAAGGCTCTTCCTGCACTTAAGAATCCCTTGATAAAAGGAAGCAAATGAACGTGGTAGCACATGAAGCTGAGGAACAGTGAAGAGGCTGGTAAATTTTGAGAATCTCAGATAATTTTCTGTGAATGGGGTTAAATAAGAACACATGGATGCTCGGTCCAATATTGAGAAGACAGTAAATACTAGAAAAAAGAAAAATTGATCGACCCCTTTCCTCCATGGTTAGGGTACTCACTGGATGACTAAAGCAGTTCCAGCAATCACATTCCTGCTCTTAAGATGAATTATAGGCACAAAGAAAGTAGATCTGAAAGACCTTAATAAATTATGAGAGACCAGATTTCAAACCCTTTTTTATTTTTGTTTTTTTGAGGTAAGGTCTTGCTCTAGGCCCAGGCTGACCTGGAATTCACTATGTAGTCTAAGGGTGGCTTCAAATTCATGGCAATCTTCCTACCTCTGCCTCCCAAGTTTTCAAGGACATATTTTCAGATGCTAATCTGGAAAAACAACCCAAGAAAAGACAGTTGACCTTCAATAGAAAAGAAAGAACCACCATCCCAAATAATAAAAATAATGGAACTGGGGACTTAGGGCGATATGCACTGGATCCCGGACTCTTGGGTTCCCAAGAAAAGATGCACTATGGGAGCAATTGACGGAGAGGCTACTAAAAATACAATCTAGGTAATCCAGAATTGTGTATATCTGTTAACCTATACTGATCTACCTCTCCAATGGAGATTGTGTTTGTATTTTTCAGAATGCAGCAAGAGAGCTGTGGCCCATCTAACCATACCAACCGACCGTAGGCCGACAGCTGAGTTCCTGGCAAGAGATGAACCACCACAGTCATATGGTGGAGGATCCATATGGAACCCCGCAGAGAATGATGGGATGAACAAGGGACCCACAGCCACAGCCATTCAATCAACATAGGATAACCCAGTGAGACAGAAACCAATGATTTTCGACACAAAGACCCCTAAGTTCTCAACATTAAAGCACCCACCACGACTCAGATATAAAATCATTATCAAATCAGTATATTTCACCTACTTTGCCAGCAATGTTACATGTAAGTCTCATTTAAGTCATAGCATTGCAGATAGGCTAAGCATCCCAGACTCACTGAGGGTCATCAGATAGAAAATGGTAGAGCTCACCACGACTCAGGGAACTGAGTGGAAGAGGGGGTGGAAAGATTGTGAGAGCCGTGGTGGGAGAGAATATCCAGAGGCATGATGCCCCTGAGTAAAAACATACTAGGGCTAGGAGAATCGGGCTGAATACTAGGCTATCCATGGTCCCTTGCCCCAAGGACTGATCCAGACAGCCCACGAAGGAGGATATCCAGCTGATTGGGGATGGGGAAGAGGGACATTGGGGAACTGGGAAAAACAACTCATTGTTTGCCCACTAAATAATGTAACTCATTATGGACAATTAAAAAAAAATAAAGAAAAAAAAATGAGCCTTTTCCTATAAAACACAACTTCTTCCTCCTCTGCAAAGTATAGAAATGGCAACTTTTCCATGCTCCATACAGAAGGCTCCATGAGCTGCCCTCGAGGAGCTTGGCCATAGCCGGGCATGGCTTCCAGAGGGCACGGTTCTCAGAGCCAAGAGAGGCAGAATGAGACGCTTTCCTTTCTGCTGCCAGCATGGCTTCTGGATCTGCACTGAGGGCTGGGCTGAGACTGCTGAGTCCCCCTCCAATTCCTTACAATTCCACCTGGTAAGACAGACTTTGGAGATAAGCACTCCTCCCTCCCCAGCGAAGGCAGGTTACCATACGAAAACAAGGGAGCCAGGAGGCAACAGCAGACACCCCAACAGGAGGGGTAAATGAGTGTGCTCTGGATGTTTTCTCAGGGACAAAAGACATGGAGACACATTTTTTCCTAAGCAGGTCCACCATAGATTTCTTCACCATGCTTTGTACTGCACACACATACAGGCATGCATACACGCACACTCAGGAGCCCATCCCATCTCATTTTGAAAGTTTTAAAGCTTTCTGGCATGAAAATCTGCCCTCCTCTGAACAGGCCCACCAGCAAGAACCTGATCCATCCATCTCACTCAGCTTGCCTGCTGCGGGTACACCATCACACATCCCGGCTGGAGAAAACAGCTGTCCTTGGTCGTTAGCTAAAGCTGTGTTATATTTTTAACCTAGTGGATTAGTAGTTGGGTCTCAGATATAACAGCAAGCTTCAGGATAGTTTATCCTCTGTTATTCTTAGCTCAACATTCACGGTTCAGTGAAACACTTTTCATGTACTCAAGTGTTGAAATTTTTATTCTTTGTCAGTGAGCAAGTTGGTCCTTCTTGTGCTTGTGTCTCAGGGTCACGGACAGGGCATGGGAATGCCCCTAGAGACACTCCCTAATCTACTAGATCCAGAGCTCAAGGGTTGCGAAGAAAGGAAATAAGGACATTGTTCAAAATAGTGGTATGCCCAAGGGACAGAAGGTCTTAAGTAATGCCCATTTCCCCATGCTTCTTTAAATGAAATTTCTAAAACTCATAGTAAATGACAGGTTAGTTCTCTGCAATGTCCCCATTATTCAGCAAGATATCCTAACCATATGTTTAATAGCTTGAGTAAAAAAGGATGTGGTCAGGGGCTGGGGAGAGAAAGAGAGCACTGTCAGAAAATCTGACCCAAGTTTGATGCCTAGTACCCAAGTATATGCTAGGCCTGGTGGTGTGCACCTAAAATCCCAGCATCGGGGAGATGGAGACTTCCTGGAGCGCACTGGACAGCCAGTTGAAGCTTATCTGTGAACTCAAAGGCCAATTAGAGACTGTCTCAAAAAGATGGATGGGGACTGGAAAAAATGGCTTAGTGGTTGAGGGAACTTGCTTGCAAAGCTCAACAGCTCAGGTTCAAATCCCCAAAACCCATATAAAGCCAGATGCACCGTGACGCATACATCTGGAGTTCCTTTGCAGTGGCAAGAGGCCCTGGCATGCCCGTTCTCAGCTCTCTCTCTGCTCAAAAGTAAATAAAACATTTTTTAAACAATGGATGGCATATTTGAGGCCTACACACACACATAAACACATTCATACATGCATGCATGTACACTACACAGATATACTCACCAAAAATGAAGTATGTGGTCATGATACTGGAATTGAAAAGCTAAGACTGCAGCAATAAAATCTGGATAATCATAATGCAAAATACTAGTTCACATGTCAGTTCAAGTAAGACCTTGCTTTCTAGGCCAAAGAACAGAAATCAGTGGTAAATACCAGTGTTATGTGAATACATAAACGTGTAGCCTCAGGATACTACAGGATGCTATAAGACCAGTACAGCTGCAGAATGGAAGCAGAGGCAGACCAGAGGAGCCTGTAGCAAGCAGGCAAGTACAATTGAGTCAGGGCAGACTTCCAGCCTCTTCTAAGACAGCTGAGTGGGTCAAAGACCCCTTAGAACCTCCAGACCACAAACAGGGGCCACCTCACACTGTCATTTGTGGGAGGCTGATCTCCCTGTACCCACCTTTCTCTTCTTGGCCACCTTGCTGGAGGTGTCACAGTTTCTCTTCTCGGAATCGTGCTTCTTCCCTGCTGGCACCTGCTTGTCTTCTGGCTTCTTTGGACGGCTCCCCTTGCCAGGTAGCTGGGGTATCCGAGTGAGAAGGTCAAGGGTTATCTTCACCACCAAGCTTGTGGGGGTTGGAGTGTCCCTGAGCGGTGAGAACACTGAGGTGTCTCTCAAAGGCAATGGGAGTTTGTCTTTGCGGCTGTCCTCCTGGATTACCACGGCCTGTCTGCAGCCACTAGTCCTGCCACCACTGTGGGGTGGACCCTGGCTCTGAGTCAGGGGGACAAGAGCAAAGGGCTCCAGGCTCCTGCCTCCCACATTGTCCTTCAGGACTTCAGGGCCTGAAAGCGCCTTAGAGGATGCTGTGGGGGAACTTTTGTGCTTCCTCTTGTCACTGGGTGTGGGTGTGGGTGCTGTGAGCTTGGGCTCCCGGCTGGCCCCAGTGCGAGGTCTTCCTTTCGTCTTCACCTTGGGCTTGTCTTTGGAAGTCTGCTCTTTCAAGCCACAGGGAAGAGGTCCTGGCTCACTCTCCACCTGCAAGCTAGCCCGGGGCTCTGACTGGCCCAAGGTCTTGGCAGGTTTTCTGGGTTGTTTGGTTCCTGTAGTTTGCCGAGGTGGAGGCTCCTGATGTGCAGGAGACTTCTGGCAGCTCCTCTTCCCAGAGTGGGGGCCCTCCGAGGGACCCCGGGGGGCTTTGCTGGAGCTCTTGAGGGGAGGGTCTTTGGGTTCAGGATGTGCCTGGCTGCTGTTCTCACTGCCACCCTTATTCTCCTGGCACCAGCGTGGGGACTCTGTGAGGCCTCGACCCTCAGGGGGCGCTGTTGGCTGGCTGACTTTGGTCAACCAGTTGTCCAGCTGCCATTTGTTTGTTGTTGGAGGCTCAGGCTGAAAACAGAAATAGAGCCGAGTATTAACTACCAAGGATTGAGAACCCATTCTTTCATGCTACCTGTCCAATTGTGCGGGACTGGCGATCACTCTACACCTAAGAATCTACCTTCTGTTGATCTTTCAAAATCTGATTTTGTAACAACTCTGAAAGCAATCCAGTATGTTTGTGATTTGGGAATTTTGTCTAGTAGACATTCACTAACAGGCCACAGACAACTGCTAAGTCCCTGCAATATAAATGTTTTGTTCTAATGCCCATTAAGATGCAATGTGAACAGAACATTTTGACTTGTAAACTATGCTATTAGAGAGTAATAACAGGATGTGGGGAAAAAAGAAATTTTATCAAAGTTGTTCAGATGGCAGCTAATGAATAAACTAAATTTTACTGATTTTCCATGCATGTCAGGCTTTACCCTTCCTCTGGCACACAACTGACAAGGACTTTTCCTCAAGATCTGATTTCCTTTCTCTTACTTATAAACATTATACAGGGCTAGAGAGATGGCTCGGCAGTTAAAGGTGAAGTCACACTCACCAAACATTCGTCCGTCTTTGATTCTTTTTTTTTGTTTTGTTTTGTTTTTGTTTTTCAAGGTAGGGTCTTGCTGTAGCCCAGGCTGACCTGGAATTCACTATGTAGTCTCAGGGTGGCCTTGAACTCATGGTGATGATCCTCCTACCTCTGCCTCCCAAGTGCTGGGATTAAAGACGTGCACCACTGCACCCGGCTTCCTCTTTGATTTTTTAAGCCACACATTACACCTCTAGTTACAGCCAGCCTGTTCTGAAACTACACCTGTTCCTAAGGTACAAAAGGTGGGCCCACAACAAACAGTGCAGAGCAATGAAATTAAACTGATCATCTGACCTGAGCTGGCAAATCGATAGAAGTTCCTCTAAGTCATCTGTGATGCAAACTGTTGTGGCTCAGTTAACTACTGACACAGGCCACCAAGTCTTCACAACTAGGCTATTAGATTATGTAAGAGAATACCAGAACATTTCATTTTCAAGTTCCAACCAATACTGTAAGTCATGCATATAATAAAATACATGAGCATTTCTAGAAAATGAAGATCATGCTTTACATGCCAGTGGCTTACTACATGCTTATTTCAAGATTCATTCGTTCTAACTAAATCACACATACAAAGCATCAGAAAGCTAACTAGAAGGTAGTCTCTGTGCGATCTACCTAATTAGATAATGGATAAAGAAACCATTCCAGTAGGCTGGATCAACTCCAAATGGCTTAGTTTTGTTTCGCCTGCTGGGGAGCAGGCCAGGGCCTTGTGCAGGCTAGGTTATCAACACTCTACCATTGAGCTACACCCCCTTGTCTTAAGATAGAGGATTTAAAAATATATATATTTTTTATTTATCAATCTGAAAAGAGAGAGAGAGAGAGAGAGAGAGAGAGAGAGAGAGGGAGAGAGAGAATGAGAATGGGCACACCAGGGCCTCTAGCCACTGCAAACAAACTCCAGACACACGCGCCACCTTGTGCATCTGACTCTATGTGAGCACTGGGGAATCGAACTTGGGTTCTTCTGCTTTGTAGGCAAAGTCCTTAACTGCTAAGCCATCTCTCCAGTCCCAAGATGAAGGATTTTTAAGAGGAAAATTGCTAATAATTTTCCAAAGTAAAATATACCAGATAATTCAACTCAGCAAAAATATACTAACTAAAAGTGCAAAATACACAATGTAAATGCTTTTTGGTCAGGAAAGGGTTAGGAAATGGGTGATAATCTGAGCTTCCTGTGTTTGTAACAGAACAGAACACAAGAATGCAGGCAAGAAAGACAGCTGTGTAACTCTTTTTTGTTTACCCCATACTACCGTTCTGATAATATACGTCCTGCATGGCTTCCCACGCTACAGTAACTCTATATCCAGGTTATTTCAATTTTAGGGCAGTGCGAGAGGAAAAAGATGGCCAATACTGTGTGCCAACCATCCTGTCACATGTAAACTTTAATCTATATTCCAAATTCTAAAAAAGCACGACAGAGCCGGGCGTGGTGGCGCATGCCTTTAATCCCAGCACTCGGGAGGCAGAGGTAGGAGGATCAACGTGAGTTCAAGGCCACCCTAAGACTACATAGTGAATTCCAGGTCAGCTTAGGCTAGAGTGAGACCCTACCTCGGAAATAAATAAATAAATAAATAAATAAATAAATAAATAAATAAATAAATAAATAAATAAAATAAAAAAGCACAGCAATTGTTAAGGGTATGGAAAAGATTAGCCAGGTACCTACTTGGCACACATGATTTTCTACAAGGACTTTAAGTAACACACATGGTTAAATGATGGAATAAGGTGGTAAGATACAGCACTGTCATACCTACCAGGAAACAAACCCTTTCCACCATTCCTCAGGAAAGGTAGGGATGGCCCTCATGCACTACCTATGCTAACAGCAGTAGTTCAATTGCTGACAATATTCTTTGAAGACTAAGGCATGTGTGACACCAAAAGGAAAGTCCCGTCATCCCCCAAACACGGTGGAGTTAAAATACACTTAATAGTCTCTAAAGGAATGTCCTGGTTACAGAAATAAGACATTTACTTCTGATGCAGTCCTGATGTCCAAGGGAGGCCTATGGCCCATTTTTCGGGTGAAGCTGAGTGGATACACCTGGACCTCTGTAAGGTCTGCTTAAAGTTGCAAATTAGTTGGGTATTAAGATGAGCATGTGGTTAACATAAGGGATTCACTAGGTTAGGTATAAAATAATGTTTACACAGACAAATGTCAGCTAGGAGAGGGGTACGTCCTTTCATTTTCCCTCTCCTCTCAATGCTAGGATAACCCCAATACTCCAATGTGGAAATGCAAAAGACATGTAAAGTTTTAAAATTTTTAAATGCTTAATTTTACATTTTAAAGGTATGTTATATTAAATTTTAGTTGAAAGGTATATTCTTTCTTTTTTTAAACAAACTCCAGATGCATGTGCCACCTTGTGCATCTGGCTTTATGTGGGTACTGGGGAATTGAACTCAGGACCTTTTGCTTTATAGGCAAGTACTTTAACCACTGAGCAATCTCTCCAGCCTGAAAGGTATATTCTTGTAAGATGTTTTAATATGTTTCACCACATGTCCCTTTACTTATAACTTAAAGTCACAAAAGTTAGGGTATTATGTGTACTTTTAAAATAAAACTCCATAGTTGTAAGAAATATATGTGCAAAATTCAATGACAAAAACACACAAGTGCATATATAATAAATAAGCTTTAAAAAATAATAAAATAATAAAAAAGAGGACTGCAGAAATGGCTCAGTGGTTGAGACACTTGCCTGCAAAACCTAACAACCCAAGTTTTATTCCAAGTACCCACATACAGCCAGATGCATAAAAGGGGTGCATGCATCTGGAGTTTATTCGCAGCAGCTAGAGGCCCTAGTACACCCATTCTCTCAGGATCTCTCTCTCTCTGATTGAAAATAAAAATATTTTATAAAAAATAACACAAAGCAATAAACATCACAAAAATTATCTACGTGTGATATTCTGCAGTCCTTTCTCCTAAGACATAGAAAAAGCAAGTTAGTAGCACACCAGCCTATGAAGCTGTCTCTAGACTCTGAGAGACATGCCTTCCAATGCAGCAAATGCTGGTCACTATTCATCACTCCAAAGCACTGAGCATTTCCCAGTCGCCTCTATGCTTAGTTAAGGCCGTGAAAGTCCTAATTCGATCTCTACAGCAGACAGGAGGATACAAAACCCTAATACTTTCTTATCAGAATTCTTGGCATTCTCCTCTTAAATATGCAGGTAATTTCTCTGTATGGGCTGGTCTCATTCACCAAAAATGTCTTTCCTTTTCACTACTATCCTTCCCTAACCTTGTTTTTAAAACCAATGCCCAAGTTTCAAGGGCACGGGACAACCCTGTTAGCTATTATGGGCAATTTTTTTTAACATTTTAATTTATTTATTTGCAAGTAGAGAGAGGTAGAGAGAAGAGAGACAGAAAGAATGGGCACACCAGGGCCTCCTGCCATTTCAAACGAACTCTATCTAGATGCGTGCACCACTTTGTGCATCTGGCTTTACATGGGTACTGGGGAATCAAACTCAGGCCATTAGTCTTTGCAGGCAAGAGCCTTAACTGCTGAGCCATCTCTTCAACCCTGGACAATTTCTTGTGCACAACCATCTGTTACAGAGCATAAATTCTCCAGGGACACAGAGGGCTTGGGTTTTGGGTCGCGTTGATTTGTTGATATTTACAGTCCAAAGGTGGGTGACAATACACACAGTTATATCTGGTTTTTTTTTTTCTTTTTTTTTTTTTTTTGGTTTTTCGAGGTAGGGTCTCACTCTAGCCCAGGCTGACCTGGAATTCACTGTGTAGTCTCAGGGTGGCCTTGAATTCATGGTGATCCTCCTACCTCTGCTGGGATTAAAGGCGTGTGCCACCACGCCCGGCTTATATCTGTTTTAAACAGGGTATCAGGGCACAAGGCTTGGAATCCTGGCAGGTTACTTGGACATCAACATTATTCATGGCATTTAGTGATTCAAAACAAGAGCTTATTTCTGGTGACTTATTTCTAGCACTCAAAAAATCAGGAAGTCACCTTCTGCTTTCCTTAATTCAGACACTCCTGAAATTTACAAAGAACTTTCATTAACACTAAAACAGAAGCCTCCTCAAAACAAAGTTTCAACAGCAGGCAGAGAGAATGCCTGCACAAACATCCTCAATGAGCCGTGCTTGAAAACCACACCAGCACCAGGCACAGAGGGAAGTCCTGCCTCCTGCTCCCCACTGCCAAGTGTAAGCAACCAGAAGACGGCTCCCCAGGGTGGGAGACGAAAGTCTTGTTCATGAGGCACATACTCCAGTCAGCTCAGTTTCCAGCCCCCAAAGCCAGCTCGCTGCCATACTGGAGGGCCTTTCTGAAGGGGACACATACCTCGGGAGCAGGGGCTTCTGGGGGCTCGTTCTCCTCGCTGTCACTGGAGCTGCTCTCGCTCTCTGAGTCGGAGGAGCTGTCTGAGTCACTCGTGCTCTCAGACTCGGCGCTACTGGAATGTGTCAAGGCCGCTGGTTCCGAAAGTGGCTGTGGTACACTGCAAAGCAATCCAAGAAGAAAATGAGGTGGCCATGCACGGTGGGTTTCTTCCTCGCTAATCCATCCATTCTCCTGTTCTTAGACAGGCCACAACCTTACCTAACCAGCCAGTGGAGAGAAGGGTCCACATTGCTTTAAGAAGCAGTGAATAACCAACCTTTTTAGAATTCACTGCTTGTAAGAGAAACTTGGCATTTTACTACTGTATCCACACAAACACACACACTACATGTATGGATGTATGGATGTATACAGGTATGTACACACTACATATATTGTATGTACGCACATGCATATGTATGGTGCTGGGTGAGTGATATTGAGCACTGGAAAATCATGGCTACTTATTGTCACAAGAGCATAGTTGGGCAATTTCAGAAGAGACGAAAGAGTTCACAATGTCTAAAATATTTACTATCTGGCTTATTAACTTTGCTGGCTCCTACCATATACAACCCAAAGAAAATGTGTGAAAGATGAACTGAACTGTGAACCCCCCCTCCACCAATTATCTCTTTATGAGCATCAACCACTTGGGTAAGTAGACACACTGGGTATAGATCGTGCTCCATTGCAGGATGAGCTCAGAGATGGTTTGTTCATACTTTTTACATGGAATTACAAAACAGACCATTCTCCATGAGTGGCGAGATGAACTTCAGGTCCTTAAAAGTAATTAATAAGAAAACATATTGATAGCCAGGTGTGGTGGCGCACGCCTTTAATCCCAGCACTCGGGAGGCAGAAGTAAGAGGATCACCATGAGTTCAAGGCCACCCTTAGACTACACAGTGAATTCCAGGTCAGCCTGGACTAGAGACCCTACCTCGAAAAACAAAAAACAAGAAACAAAAAACAATAAAAAGAAAGAAAACATACCGATGACGCTAGACAGTTTCAAAGTATCTACAATCTTAAAATCTTGCCTAAATGGTATTAGCTAAAGTGGTAAGAAAGCTTCGAAACCTACCTACAATATTTTCAAAATAAACCCATAATAAATAACCAATATATTAAGATAAAATATGGAATGATACAATCACTGGCTGAGATGGTATTGGTATTATTATTATTATTATTTTGGTTTATCGAGGTATGGTCGGTCTCACTATAGCCTAGGCTGACCTGGAATTTACTGTTGTTTCAGGGTGGCCTCGAACTCATGGCAATCCTCCTAACCTCTGCCTCCTGAGTGCTGGGATTAAAGGTGTGCTAAGGTAATTTTAAAACCAACCCTCACTACCTCACGTATAACACAGGAACAGCTTGGAGACAAGCTTTCAAGGGACTCTCACCTCTAACTTCTCCCCTCCATGCCCTGTAGGTTTACTTCTGCTTTTTTCCTCACTTTTACATGAGACTAATTTTTGTTATATTTTATGAGTCAACATGAGCCACCAGAAATTCTAACAAAATTGGATATAAATAAATAAGCTAAGCCAAGCGTGGTGGTACCTTTAGTCCCATGACTTGGGAGGCAGAGGTAGGAGGATCACTGTGAGTTAGAGGCCACCCTGAGACTATATAGTGAATTCCAGGTCAGCCTGAGCTAGAAACCCTACCTCTAAAAACCAAAATAATAAACAAACAAGCTGACTTTATGAACCTATGGCTATGAATTATGGGCTTCTTTATCATCAACTACATATTACTTGTACAACAGGCAAGTCTTTATTGATGACCTTGTCTCAATATATTAAATTATTATATTTAGTGCCAGAAAATATATCATGAGAACAATTCAAATACTATCCATTTCCAAAATCTTTTCTAAAATATGTTGGCTCACTTTAAAGTGACAATAGTTATCATTTTTCTATGGATTAAAGTGTTACTATAGGTCATTTTTTAAAAGCAACCAAAACAATTTGAGAATTCATATAACTAAGAGAACTGGAGCAATGGAGCAGCTGTAAATGAGTTCTCATGAAAACATGTCATGCCAATGATGGTACAGGTGTGAGGCAGAGAAGGGCGGGTCAGCTCCCTGGAGGGAGCTTGCTGGCCAACCACGCTAGGCTACTTGGTGGGCCCCATGCCAGTAAGAAATCTTGTCTTTAAGATGGCACCTAAGAACACCTGAAGTTGTCCTCTGGCCTCCACATGTGCACACTTGTGTAAGTGAACCCTCACACACATGAATTACCCCAACCCCCCCCAAAAAAAACAAAACAAAAAAACAAAAACCTAAGCAGGAACACTTAAAAAACATGTTCTAGAAAAATTCAATGGCATAAGTTTTCAAAGCACAGTTAACCTGTCACTTTTATAAACACGTTGGGCTCTTCATTCTGACTTTTCAAATATTAGTCACACAAACCCAAAATACCAATGATAAACTGTAATTAAAATATATATATTTGTTAATAATTAAGAACACTGTAACTGTAATTTTTTTAGTTTTTTCTTTTTTTTTTTAAAGTTTTTTCAAGGCAGGGTCTCATTCTAGGCCAGGATGACCTGGAACTCACTCTGTAGCCCAACTTGCCCTTAAACTCAGAGGAGTCCTCCTATCTCAGCCTCCCAAGTCTGGGGCTGAAGGCATGTGTCCCACACTCGATTTCTTTTTTAAATTCTTAAAACAGAGAGAGAGGGTTTCAGTCTCTAACCCAGGCCAGCCTCAAAACTGCCACTTTCCAGCCCCAGTCTTCCAAGTGCTGCAATTACAGGCATGCGCCAACACACCTGGCTCAAATGTTTTTACAACATCCAAAATAATGGAGTGGTTGTAGGGACTCTTTTCCTTTTATAGGGGTAATAATTTTCCACTAGCCAATTCAAGTTTCCAAAATATAATTAAATGGTGCTTTTCTTCAATTGCTCCTTCCTTATCTTCATGAAGTTTTAGAGGGACTAAGGTTAAAGCTTTATATTCTTCCTGATCAGTAAAATCTGCTAATGTTCTGTACAAATGGAAAGAAACCCACAGACAATACCTTAGAGGAGCAGGTGTGGAAGAAGGCTTCTCTGGGGTCTTGGCATTCACAGTAAGGGGAAGAAGTTCCAGGAAAGAACAAAAAACAAGTTAGGACAAGAAGTTCAGATGTGTGTGATGGGATTACAAGGATTCTGAGTCTCATCAGATATTGTACACTCACCTCTTCACTGTCACTGTCCTCACTGTCACTGAGCTGAAGGTCATCCTCAAGCATGCTGGAGTGGAGGAGCAGACAGTGGAGAATTTGAGAGAACATCTAATAATGTCTTAAGGCATGTAAACAGAAAATATGCTTAATGGCAAAAAAAAAGAAGGGCAAGACAGAAATAAGTTGTTGGGTTTCTTTTTTATTTTTTTAATTCATTAAATGCTCCATTTTTCCTGGAAAGCCAAGCTTTACAATTTTACCACAGAAACCAGTTCAGATAAGCCACTTTCTATGTCAAAACTCAATCTTTTACATGTTCTGAAGGCAAAAACAGAACATCTATAGGCAACGTCTACAGTGAGAACAGACAAGGTCAATTAAAACACATAAACTGGGAAGAAGAAAAAAATAGAAACATACTACAGTTAAACTAGCTTCTTCCATAGTCTCCAATAGAACTGGAGTAAATGACTGACTGGTCCATGAGGCAAGGCTGAATGAGAGGTCACGAGGTGCTTAAGCAGTGTTGGCATATAAAAAGTGTTATGGAAGAACAAAATGCACAGTAAGATATATGAAACCATCAAGACAATTGTTATCAGCTCTCTTCCATTCTTGTCCAAATGACATTATAAATATGAACACTGGAGCCGGGCGTGGTGGTGCATGCCTTTAATCCCAGCACTTGGGAGGCAGAGGTAGGAGGATTGCCGTGAGTTTGAGGCCAGCCTGAGACTACATAGTGAATTCCAGGTCAGCCTGGACTAGAGCGAGACCCTACCTTGAAAAACCAAAAAAAAAAAAAAAAAAAAAAAAAAAAACTTTTTCACAGGCTAACATTTTTTTATTTATTTATTTATTTATTTATTTATTTATTTATTTATTTATTTATTTATTTTTCCGAGGTAGGGTCTCGCTCTAGTCCAGGCTGACCTGGAATTCACTATGTAGTCTCAGGGTGGCCTTGAACTCGTGGTGATCCTCCTACCTCTGCCTCCCGAGTGCTGGGATTAAAGGCATGTGCCACCATGCCTGGCTTAGTTCATATTTTTTTATTTGCTTGAATACAAACCAATAGTTAGTGCCAAAATGATACTGCTATTAAGAACAAATGTTTTAACCTTAATGCTGTAGTTTTAAAAGAATAAAAGAAAAGTTCATTTCCCCAAACTTGTATTAATGTATTAAATATGTATCTCTTAGACATTTTGGCTTATGATAAACCTTAATATTAAACCCAAGCCAGGCATGGTATCTCATACATTTAATCCTAGCACTTGTGAGGCTGAGGTAGGAGGATCAATATGAATCTGAAACCAGCCTGGAGCTATAGACTGAGTTCTAGGTCAGCCTGGACTAGAATGAGACTCTACCTCAAAAAATTAAATAAATTTTCCAACCTGTATCTGCTTTCTCAGTGGAACACCTCCCCTTCCATTCTTTTTAAAATTATTTATTTGTATGTGTATGAATGTGTGCATGCTGGCATACCAAGGTCTCTTGCCACTGAAAACAAATGGCTGTGTGGCTCTATGTAAGTGGATGAGGAACTGAACCTGGACCTTTGCCCAGGCTTTGCAAGCAAGCATCTTTAAGTATGGAGGCCCATCCCTTATTAAGCTTTTCCCATAGTGAACATCAAACATTACAGAAATCAATTAGTACTTGTTCCCTCCCATTTCTCACAAATTTTATTCTATCTGAGGAAATGTTGTAAGTAAAATGAAAAATAAAATCTGCTTGATTACTCATGTTCCAAAAAGCAAGCTAAAAATCTTTCAATATACCTAAAAATACCTCTTCAGAAATCTGATCAACAATTCTTACTACAACCAATGAAGTAAGCAAGTGTGGTTACTCTGAAACCTTGGTAAAAACCTCTATTTTTCTAATGAAAATAATAAATTGCCAACTATCTGCAATGTAGTAGTTCTGCCAAGGAATAATGCATGTGCTAAAAACACCCTGTTATAATCTCTAAAGAATATGGAAACTCTTAGTTACTTGTAAATTATAGATCTGGTTCAATATTTTAAAAAATAAAACACTAAATCCATATTTTACCAAGGCTAGAAAACAGTCTTCAATCAACTGGCAGTTGGCAATCACAGTGGTGTGCAAAAAAGTCACTCAACAGGTTTGCTGCTATGTGCAATCTTGGCTGGGAACTCAAGTGAAAGATAAAAAGTATAAAGTATAATAAAACCAGGAATCGCTTCTCGGCCTTTTGGCTAAGATCAAGTGTAATAAAACCAGAAAAAAAATCTGGCAAAGTATATTCACTATTAACCAGTAACAACAAACTTACACAGTGGACCTCTTTGCTTCTTAGTCACTGGGTTTCTCTGTATAAAACTAATTCGCCTTAGTTTCCTGTGCCATCAAAGATCATGTACTCCCACGGTACTTCCCACTGAAAGCAGAGGATTGAAAATCCTTTCTACTTTTTTTTTTTTTCACCTAGCTCAAGAACAGCACCTAACTTGTAGGAATTCTTATTACCCCCACCCTCCTTCTCTCACTGGACAGTATTTAACCACTGAGATGGGTCAATGGTTAAAGGCATTACTTGCAATGCCTACTGGCCCAAGTTCAATTCCCTAGCTACCCACATAAAGCCACATGGACATTCATTTACAGTGACAAGAGACCCTGGTGTGCATACACAGATGAACTTGTAATAAATGAATGAATTAGTAGTTGGGTATGGTGGCACATGTCTGTAATCTCAGCACTTGGGAGGTAAGGTAGGGGTAAGAGAAGCATACTTTCAAGGCCAGTCTCAGTTATATAGCAAGTTTAAACTCTAACCCAGCCTGGGCTACATAACATCCCCCCAAAAAAATTAAAACCAAGATAAATATGCCTCATATGAGAATCAGCAGGTGACTCACTCATACAGAAGCAAGCCTATGAGGATATAGGAAGGGGCTATTTTAAAGTTTTTAGAATGGGTTGACTGAAACTCGCCTTTATGATTATCCACATTAATAAAAATATATACAAAAAAGTTTTTATTAAAAATCACCTATTCCGGGGCTGGAGAAATGGCTCAGTGGTTTAAGGTCCTTGTTTGCAAAGCCTGTCTCTACGGGTTCAATTCCCCAGTACCCATGTAAAGCTAAATGCACAAAGTGCACATGCATCTGAGTTTGTTTGCAATGGCACCTCTCTCTCTCTCTCTCTCTCTCTCTCTCTCTCTCTCTCTCTCTCTCTCTCTCTCCCCCCCCTTTAACAATAAAATATTTTTTTAAAAAATCACCTATTCCATCAACAGTTTAATAACACAGCTTAAAAATCAGAACCAAATCTTGCTTACTACAACAAGTATTTAATCATAACGCCACTATGCTGCTACAAAAGCAGAATCTATCCATACAGCTGAGGGCAATCCTGCTTGATCACAGGTGAAGGGTTTTTAGAGAAAGGGACAGTTTTAAAGGGATCAGCTGCTGACATCTCCCATTTGTTTCACAGCACTATATTTGGCAGTGAGCACAGAGCATCTGTCAGCAGAGCACTCTAGGCAAGCACTTCTGTGCCTGCCAAATGGCAATCAAAATCTCGTTCATGACAGGAGTGCCCTTTGTGTTAAGTAGAATGGCCCAGCCGTGACCACTGAGTGACCAGACACTGAGTTACTACACTCCACATGGTACCCTTTGCGGTGATTGCAGTGAGCAGGTTCCTACACTCAGCATCATAAAGCTGGTACATGATGGAACCAGGTGCAGAGTTCATTTCATCTGAGATCCTCTTGCTCTGGATAAAATATGACATAATTGTTAGAAAACCTTACAGAATTAAATCTAAGTTCAGAACTACCAAGAGAAAGCCTTCAACTTAACATAAAATAGTAACTTTCCTGTTCTAATCAAATGAATATGCTGTTTTTCCCCATGAAAATAAGCTAGCATTAAACCTTCCATACTTTAAGTGGTCAAATACTTAATGTCATTTCTACCTCCAAGGCAAGGATGTGATTTGAAAGCATAGTGAGCCACATGTCCTGCTCCAGCAGTGTTCAAAAGGAGCCAAACTGAGCCAGGCGTGGTGGCGCATGCCTTTAATCCCAGCACTCGGGAGGCAGAGGTAGGAGGATGGCCATGAGTTCAAGGCCACCCTGAGACTACACAGTGAATTCCAGGTCAGCCTGGACTAGAGTGAGACCCTACCTCGAAAAACAAAAAACAAACAAACAAAAAAAGAAAACATACCGATGACGCTAGACAGTTTCAAAGTATATATACGATCTAAAAATCTTGTGTGACCCTACCTCAAAAAACCCAAAAAACTGGGCTGGAGAGATGGCTCAGTGGTTAAGGCACTCGCCTCCAGTGCCTGAAGCCCTGGGTTCAATTCCCCAGGACCCACATAAGCCAGACCCACAAGGTGGTACCTCTGGTTCTCTCTCTCTCTCTCTCTCTCTCTCTCTCTCTCTCTCTCTCTCTCTCTCTGCTTGAAAATGAATAAATAAAATATTTTTAAAAAAAACCCAAAAAACAAACAAAAAACAAAAGGAGCCAAACTGTAATGGTGAGTGAAACAACTCTTTGAACCACCATGTAGGTTTAGCTGTATTTCACATCATGGGTGAGGTGCACTTGAAGGTTGCAAACAATCCTCCACCCTCTTTGTATTAGGCAGACAGTGACTCATCTGGTGAAGAGTACAGGAAGCCAGGTACAGGTTTTGGCTGACGTGCTTCGGCAAGTCAGCCCAAGTGTGCGTTCCTCCCTTTCTTTTCCACTGGGCTTGCCCAAAGCTTTCACTGACAGAATTCTGTAACATCAATTCAGAACCCCAAAACGAATTAAATACACTTAGTGCTTGGCTTAATATTTTATACAACCATTTTATTTGAGAAAAAAGCTTGTGAAAGCAAGCTCACAGTAACTATTTGTAATTAACAAGGTATGATCATGGTATTAGGTATACTTAAAATGGTAAGAAAGGTAGTATTTTAAAAAACCGCCAGTGAGCACAATGATTATACATGGTTATACAATCTCCCGAACTTGAAATTAATTTCTGGGAATAGATGAGTAATGAAAATATGGAGAGAAACTAACCTCCAAAAGACATCCATAATTACCAAAATTTTTAATTTAGTCAAATTTTGGTTATTATATTTTAAGACAGGGCCTCATCATACTGTCCAGGCTACCTTCAAACTAGCAATCTTCCTGCCTCAGCCTCCCAAGTGTTAGAATTACTGGTATGCACCACCAACCCTGACTTCTGGTTCCTTTTGGATGCAGGGGAGAAATAAGAACTACAAGTGCCTCATTAAGAGATGACGAAAAGTGCTACATGCCATAAATGAAAACATGTTAAAGGTTGTATAAACTGAACGAAGACATGAAAAAGAGGAACTAGAATCCCTATTTCTCTGTCCATGATGCACTTCTATTTTTCCTCCTAAAAATAAAAAAAAAAAAAACACCACTTCCTTCTATATGCATGTTACCAAAATGATTATGTACTCCCACAACTCTGGATTCTCAATCACTTGGAATTAGTATATCCTGTTCCAGCCAGCAAGGTATGGATTATTAAGAATTACTGCGAAGCCGGGCGTGGTGGCGCACGCCTTTAATCCCAGTACTCGGGAGGCAGAGGTAGGAGGATCACAGTGAGTTCAAGGCCACCCTGAGACTACATAGTGAATTCCAGGTCAGCCTGGACTAGAGCGAGACCCTACCTCGAAACCCCCCCCCCAAAAAAAAAAAAATTACTGGGAATGTTCTGTGGTGATTTCTGTTTTTGAAGGCAGCACTTCAAAAACTGCCTCTGGCTCTGATTTTGTGTGTGTGTGTGTGTGTGTAAAGGCTGACCTGGGACCCACTCTGTAGCCCTGGGCTGGCCTCCAACATCAGCCTCCTAAACAGAGGGATTAAAGGCATGCACCACCACACCCAGCTTGATGAACTTTATGTAGATGTACTAATGTATAAATAACATGTGCTTGCTCCTGGTTCTGTAAGAAGTAGAGATATACCTCAACTGCTCATCAGTTACAGACTTTATACACTAGGGAATTTCTACTATTTATTTTTGACATTAACCATGAAATAGTACTAGCAGTTAGAGCTGCCCTGGGCACAATCTCCAGCACCAAGACATTACCAAAGGAAAAAAAAAAAAAAAAAAAGAGGAGCTGGGCTTGCTGGCACATGCCTTTAATCCCAGCACTCAGGAGGCAGAGGTAGGAGGATCGATGTAAATTCATGGCCACCTGGAATTCACTATATAGTCTCAGGGTGATATAGTCAGATAGAATGAGACCCTATCTTGAAAAAAAGAAGAAGGGAGAAAAAAATCCTGAGGACATTTCAGCTGACATTTAAGCCCTAATGGAATTTGTCTTATATTACATGTAAGTCAAATTTCAAACACAGGGTGAAGAGATGGCTCAGTGACTAAAGGTGCTTACTTGAAAAGCCCACTGACCTGGGTTCAATTCCCCTGCAGCCAAGTAAAGTCAGACCCAATGTGACACATGTGTCTGGCACTT
>PVHP010012109.1:31696-43818 GCA_004024765.1 Zapus hudsonius
AGGAAGGAAGGAAGGAAGGAAGGAAGGAAGGAAGGAAGGAAGGAAGGAAGGAAGGAAGGAAGGAAGGAAGGAAGGAAGGAAGGAAGGAAGGAAGGAAGGAAGGAAGGAAGGAAGGAAGGAAGGAAGGAAAGAGAACTCCTTCACATAAGAATTTAGCCATGGGTGTTGGGGGAGGTCACCTATGACAGGTATGACCTGCTATACAGTTTCTATTGTGTGCATACAGTGTCCTTCTAAGAGGCTAACAACTGCCCTGCCTGACACCCTGCACACTGCACCTGGACACACAGAAAGGAAGTGGCCACAATCACATGAAGGACACAATAACCACAGAAGAGGAAGTACTTTGTCCTGAGAACTCCACAGATCTGTATCTTGAAAAGGAAGAGAACTCCAAAACCAAGAGTCCTTAAGCAAATATACTCTCTCCTAAACTTGGAGGCAAAGAGCAGCACAGACTTATTAGCTAATCAGTTACCTATGAAACTTTGCAGAAGGGACTTGTCATTCAAGAAATAAAGAGCTTTAAATACATAGGAAAAAGCCAGGTGTGGTGGCACAAGCCTTTAATCCCAGCACTCGGGAGGCAGAGGTAGGATGATCACCATGGTTCAAGGCCACCTTGAGACTGCACAGTGAATTCCTGGTCAGCCTGGGCTAGAGTGAGACCCTACCTCTAAAAACAAAACAAAACATACATAGAAAAAAAAACATTGAATTCAAAATACATTTCTTTTTTTAAAAATTTTTTTGCTGGGCATGATGGCACACTCCTTTAATCCCAGCACTGGGGAGACAGAGATAGGAGTTAGAGGTAGTCAGGAGTTCGAGGTCACCCTGAGATTACATAGTGAAATCCAGGTCAGCCTGGGCTAGAGAGACCCTACCTGGGGGGGGGGGAATTATTTGCAAAGAGAAAGAGCACATCAGGGCCTCTTTCCACTGCAAACAAATTCCAGGTTCATGTGCTACTTTGTGCAACTGGCTTTATATGGGTACCAGGGAACTGAGCCATCTCCCCAACCCTCAAAATATTTATTTTCTTCTATATCCTTCAATCACTTTATTATCCCTACTCAAGACCAGACAGATGAATTAATAAAGACTCAATTTTTTTTTTCTTATTGCTGGGTCCCTCCTTACTTTTTATGTGCTAGTCTTCATTTTTTATGTGACTGAAAAAAGAGCATATAAGCAACATTGATTTTTTTAAGCTGAAGTATAAATGACCTTGCAATTAGGAATTACTACATGCAAAGTGCATCAGACTGTCTCTCTGGCACTCTACCTGCCACTCAAAACCCAGATGCTGACAGTAGATCAAAGAACCCACAGCACTAAGAGATTTGCCATACTAAATCTGAAACAATACTGCACTTCACAAATTAATTGGGATGCCACATTCGTCCAATCTCCATTAAAAGCAAGTTCGTAAAAATAATTCCTTTTGTCGTGAGCTACATTTCATCTTGGCATTTTCCAATACCACTAATCCATGTCCCACATGACCATGTTGTTATCTGCCCGGTCTCAATGCGTCCTCTGCTGTATTACTCTTTCTTCCCCTCCTCACCCCCACCAGGTCCACTTTTACCCCTTCCCAGTGTCTGTTAAGAGCATTATAAGCACTTTTTGCTGGATTATTTTAGACTTTTTTTAATAATGTACTTGCTGTGGACTCGCCGAAGCCCCTGATCTCAGTAGTATGCCATACATACTGTTACCAGGAGGGCTCCCATTTCTCATAGCTGACTCTTCTACACAATTGATGGACAGGGGGAGGGTATGGCTTCTCAGAGGAGCAAAGACCCAGAGACCATCTTTCCTTCAACGCTTGCTCTGCTCTCCCAGCTCAAGGGGGTTTTAATTGCCCCCTCCTGACAATGGTCAGGACCTTGCAGTGGCCAGGGCTTGACTCTGACTCTTCCTAAGCAAGCACAGGCAGTCTCAGAACTTCACAGCTGTGGTCCCTGGCTTGGTAGCAGCTGGTTCAACAAAGCTCCTCCTTCCAGGAATGCCATCACAGCCAGTGACTATACACTGTGGAGTTTAACAGCCAGAAAAGTTCCCACAAACAAAAGGTAAAACAGAAAAGGAAGGGCAACTGAAAAAGGTTTTGTTTTTTTGGTTTTTTTTTCCGAGCAAAGGACATTAACAGACAAAAAAAAAAAAAAAAATCCTTGTCTAATACAAATAAAATAGATTAATCACAACCAAAAGAGGAAGAAAAAAAAAAACTGGCAATTATGATAAATTTAATAAAACTATAATTTCTCTATCAAAAATCTCAAGCCAGGCACAGAGGTGAATGCCTTTAATCCTAGCATTTGGGAGGCAGAAGTAGGATTGCTATGAGTTCAAAGCCAGCTGAGAGTAAGCCTGGGCTACAAAGTAACAATAATTAAATAAATAAATAAATAAATACCCTCAAGCCAAGGTCTAGGTAGATGGCTCAGCAGGAAAAAGGTATTTGCAAAGCCTGTGTTCCAGCTTTGATTCTCCAGTACCCATGTAATACCAAATGCACAAATGGCACATGTATCTGGAGTTTGTTTGCAACAGCCAGAAGCCCATACTCACACTGTCACTTTCCTTCAATTCTCAAATAGTTCTTTTTCTCTGTCTGGAGAGAAGGTTCAATAGTTAAAGATGCTTCCTTGCAAAGTTTGCCAGCCGGGGCTCAATTCTCAGCAACTATGTAAAACTAGATGCACAAAGTGACACATGCTTTGTTTAGAGCAGCTAGAGACCTGGTGTGCCCATATATATTCTCTCTCTTCCTCTCTCCCTCTCTCTCTCTCTCTCCCTCTCTCTCTCTCATCGATTTTAAAAACTCTCAAGCTGGGTGTGGTGGCTGAGGTAAGAGGATCACTCTGGTTTGAGGCCAGCCTGGACTAGAGTGGTAGCCTAGGGAAAAAAAAAACGAAATTTCATTAAATTGTTCATTTCTGTTCATTTTGCTATGAGGAAATAAAATCAAATTCCATTAGGATCTGGCCTTTGAGAAAAAGGATCTAACCTGGTCTCATTCAGCCATAGAGAGACAGTCTTCTCTTCAGCTTTACTTGATGGTTTTTGCACTGACACACAGCAATGCCCACCCTCGAAGATACATGGACGAGATTCTATGCCTAAAACCAGAACTAGAGCCTGAACTCCTTCCTGGAGCACCTAAAACCTCTAACAGGTCAGATCTGAAGAAGACAAGGGCCTCCTCATCCAGTCCTAACAACTACTCCCAGGGGCAGGAAAGTAACTCAAACACTTTTAAGGAAAAAGTGGGTTAAAATGCTGAATTAAAAATCTCTACCATTAAGTCCCAAAACTCCAAATTTATCTAGATTTGCTTGGCCTTAATAAAGCCTAGTTGGGTGGTAGAGCTATATCTCCTTATTTAGTACAACGAGGTCAGAAAATTCTCAAATTATACATGTCCCCCAAATTTGTTTAGTAAAACTACAGCCATTTAAGACTGAAAAAAAAATTTTATTTTTGTTTTTGCAATTTTTTGAGGCAGGATCTCGATCTAGCCCAGGCTGGCCTAGAATTCACTATATAGTCTCAGGGTGGCCTCGAACTCACAGCGATTCTCCTACCTCTGTCTCCTCAGTGCTGGGATTAAAGGCCTGAATAACCATGCCCAGCAAGACTGAAATGTTAAAAAGCCAAAGCCTTCTAAGTTCCACAGTTAATATGATAACAGCTCAAACCCCTTCCTTCCAGAAAACCCCTAGCAATTCTCCTATGGTGAATAAACTTTCAATAGGAGAACTGGATCCAAATATAACCGTGGGCTGTTTCCTCCCTTTACAATGCAGCAGCTTTTGATAAATGCCATTAACTAAGAGCAGGAAAAAAAATCTACGCAATGGATTCACATGGGAAATTTCATGTCATACACCTTTTGATAAATGAAAGCATTTTACTTACGATGTTCCTTGCTGAGAACTAGGGTGGGTTTTGGAAGGTGCATCATATTGTTCTGTGGAGGAGGAAGACATGGTCAGGGCAACATGACACACATTTCTAAGATTATTAGCTCAAAGTTCCCTTTTGGCCGTTTTCCTCTTTTTCCTAAACACTTAGTATAAATTCTGCCAGCAGAGTGCTGTCCATTGCCCTTGATACAATCTCACCATTATAAGATAGCATTTACAGCACCTTGAGAAAGAAGGCTTATTCAGGAACAAAGAAATCCTCTTAACACATGAAACTTTGAAAGCCTACAGTGTGCCCTCCCAAATTCCTAGTAGCTTTCCTGGCTATGGGAGAATTTATGTTTTTCATGACAATTGAAATTGATAGGGCTCATAGAAAATCACAATGACAACCTCTCCCTTCCCTCAAACCAGGTTTAACTCCTAGGTCCACCAAGATTGTACAGCTTCCAGCCTTGGCAACTATGCTCTCTGCCCCATCAGTCCCTCCATGATTCAGTCCCCCATGCCCAAATTCATTCACTCGGGAGCAATTTACACACTGCCTGCTAGAGACCAATATATGTGGGAAGTACCTGGCCCAGTCCTCAGTGAGCTAGCTTAGAGTTGTTTGAGGAACATGAAACAGCCCCCAAAGCATCTACAATCCTAAGCAGTGTGAGAGAAATGCATACATACACCAGTTATGTAAAGGTGCTGTCTTGGGACCCCAGATACGCATTCTACTCATAATGACCAAAGAAGGCAATTCTGGCAGGATGACTGCAGGAAGGCGTTCAGACAGAAGAGAACTTATGCAAAGCGGGGGAAGTTAGACACAGTCCCACTCCCCAAGATTGGAGAGGCTGAGGCTGGGTATGGTATAGTGACCAACAACAGAACATGTGTCAGAGTCAGGAAGTTCAGGAACACCAACAATGATCTAATGCCTCAGAAAGATCAGTCCTATGGTGCTACTCATGTACCTTAAGGACAGCAGAAAGTGAGGCAACACACTAGTGGGCAGCTGCATGAGTCCAGAGAGGAAGTGAGAAGAGCTAGAACTCAGTGGAAAGGAGGGAGACCTGGGTCTTTAGGCAGAGGTGAGTGATTCACACAAATGTCAGAAGGGCAAATATGCATGCTGGCAATTCATCACTTCATCCTCATGGTGGCAGCAGCTCATATATTTCTGAGTTACCTTCCCTCTGTCTAGAGGCTATCTTCTCTCTAGGCTGGAACTCTAATTTGGAGAGGCAGTTGTCACTCTATTCACAGGACTCCCATAATGTCCATCTTAACTAAGCTCCATGTTTCATGGATCCTGGAAATCCTTAGGTGGCCACGTTGTACAAACTCAGACATAAGACATAAATAGCAATACACACATATAAAATCCCTACAATTCCCCTCTGCAGACTCCAAAACCTACCAGTTAGGCCAGTGCTGAAGAAATGAGAATCCACCTGCTCTGACACGTGCATTCATACTCCACTCTTTGGTGAAAGCAACATAATGCCTGCCTTACACCCTCTTCAGCCAGCAAACAACTAGATTCCTCTTGTTCAGACCACCAAGGCCACATTTTCACAATGATATAACTCCCCAAACGCGGAGAACAAAGTGGCACAGCATGAAGATCTGTGGTGAGCTGACACCTGCAGGATGCCTCCAGCATGACTCCTATTATCAGAGTAGCAAGCTCACACAATTGCAAAGGCCAAGAAAGCAACTGTCCCTGTCATGAAGACTTACAAAATCATCTTTAGTCAATCCAATGGGGATTAAAGAAAGGTTCCCCTTCCTAAAGCTAGAGCTAGGTCACACAAGGAGGATGCAACTGGCAGACTGTTAGCCGGAGGAAATGGAGAAGGTAAAGAGACACATCAGTGCCTTATCTTCAGTGTCATACATCCCTGGACTGACTGCCTGGGGGGGGTCCCCAGTTTCCTCACAGTCATCACTATCAGTTAATTTTAGTTTGATACTTGTTCTTGTATCAGTATAGTCAGGACAATGAGAGGTGTAGTTCTGAGTTCTTTACAAGATGGCATTCCATATCTGGAAAGAGGAACAGTAAGACTAATCTTATCAGTGTGATAGTAAATAGAATAGTATACTTATAGTCATTTCAGAATAAATTAATGGATGTGACTTCGGCCCAATAGCTGCAGGGAAGATTTGACCCTCAGGAAGTGATTTGTTCAACCCTGTTCTAGAAGAAGGTCATTCTGTTTCTTGCTGTTATCATCTTTTTCCTCCTCATATCCTTGCAGTTTAATCAAGAAAAATCATCAAGGAAAAAACTACAAGGAAAAGATTAAGGAGGGAGATTTGAATGCAGAGTCACCTTATACAAACTCCTCTGCCCCAGCCTGTGTGCACCATGCGCACATACCACGCACATGACTGTAGGCCTCCTCTTTAAAGCCTAACATTTCATTCCTTTGGCAATTACCACCTAGTAATAGGTGTCACCTTCACTGTGCTCATGGCTCTTAGCATCTGATAAAGTAACAACTGTAAATACCTAGTGATCTAAAACACCATGCACATAGCTGGGACTCAACAACATACTGACTTAATGGCTTGTTGTTGAAGAGGAAAGCTGAACCCAGTTACTTTCTTTTATTTATGAGTTCTCCAGGTCATCAGAAAGGCACCAAGACACTGATTAAAGCAAGCTGGAGCTGAGCTGGAAACCTCCGCCCTGTTAACCAACTGATAGAAAGCTGGGAAAAGCTATGGCTGTATGCAGCCCTATGGGAGAGAAGTCATCAACAGTGGTGAACAGCAGTGGACCTTGAAAGCCTTAAGACTGGCCAGACAGGCCAAATGGGCCAACTGGGGCAACAGTGGCAGGTCTGTTATGGGGGAAACCAACTGCTCTCTAATTGGACTGGAGGCCTGCTCCACAGGAGAGAATACATGCCGGGACTGAAGACCTCCTCAAAAGCCTATGGTGGGGGAGGTCATGAACCCTAGGGGAATAATGCCTCCTGTTGTCTGACTAAATGCATATATTATGCCCACCAAACTGCCTTACAAGCACTTTTTTATTAATGAGCATACCCATACAATAATGCTCCTCTCACTTTTGTCTAGAGAAGCTTCTCTTTTCAGATGGCAGTGACCACTGGGATAACTCAAAAGATGCCATAGTGCTGAGAAGAAATGACAGTGGAGTGTTCAGCACTGGGACATCTCTATCATACTTCCCAAGGCTCAGGGTCTATTGTGGAAGAGGTGTTCCCGAGGCTCAGGGTCTATTGTGGAAGAGGTGGAGGAAAGATTGCAAGAGCCAAAGGAAGCATAGGACTGCTTACAATGCAAACTTCCAGACATAAAATGGCCTTGATAGTCATGACCTCAGAGTGCCTGATAATAGCTACACATAATGGGAGGAAAAGATGGTGACACTGAAACAAAACAGACTAATTGAGAGGAGGAAGTGATATGAGGGAGGGTGGGAGGGTATCATAATGGTTTATTGTCTATAATTATGGATGCTATCAATAAAAAGTTAAAGAAAAGGGGGTGAAGACCAAGAAAACATGCCAGCAGATACAGAATGGCTAGAGAACCTGTGCACTAAATTCCTTATTTAAAAAAAAAAAAAAAAAAACTCTCAGGCTGGGGAGATGACTCAGTGGTTAAAGGCACTTACTTGCAAAGCCTGACAATACACATTCAATTCCCCAGTACCCACATAAAGCCAGATGCACAAAGGGGCACATATATCTGGAGTTCCTTTGCAGCAGCAAGAGGTCTTGGAATGCCTGTATTTATTCATTCATTCATTTGTTCGTTTGTTCATTTTCTCTCAAATAATTTTGTTTTGTTTTGTTTTTCGAGGTAGGGTCTCACTCTAGCCCAAGCTGACCTGGAATTCACTATGTAGTCTCAGGGTGGCCTTGAACTCATGGTGATGATCCTCCTACCTCTGCCTCCCAAGTGCTGGGATTAAAGGCGTGTGCAACCACGCCCGGCTCAAATAAAATTTTTTAAATCTCAGTTTTGTTTGAAAAAATACAAGGATGACACAAAATACTCCAGTCTGTTGTTGTACACAGTTCTTGGTTATAATACTCATAGTCAAAATAACCATGCATCTTATATTTTAATAAAGCATCTTAACTCCTTGCAACAATTTAAACTGCTATTTCTATTCTGTGGACAGGTGCCATTCATGTTTCTATATTGAATTTATGATCTTTTATTATAAACCATGCTTTGTTCTCCAATACAACAGAGAAGTCTAGATCAGTACTTACTTTGGTTTGGGGTTGCAGAACTGATGTGCTGAGAATCCTGGGGGTGGGGGAAGAAATCTTGTTATTCAAATGTTATGGCTTACAAATCTCAAGGAAGAAACAACACAGGTTTTATACTAAAATCCAGTCTCATGAAACTTTCAAATACATTTTAAAATTGGAAATAACAACAAAGAAAATACCCATGCTTCTTACTTACCACAATTTTTTTTGTTTATTTTGTTTTTCAAGGTAGAGTCTCACTCTAGCCCAGGCTGGCCTAGAATTCACTATGTAGTCTCATGGTAACCTCAAACTCACATCGATCCTCCTACCCCTGCCTCCAGAGTGCTGGGATTAAAGGCATGTGCCACCATGCCTGGCTCCAACATAGATTTTACAATTAATATTTTGCTAGATGGCACAACTATCCTGCCCTCTAGTAAAGCAACCATTTTTTGATGCATAGGACCTAAACAATGATTAATCTGATTTTTACACAGAATTTTTTTTTTTGTTTTGTTGTCTTGTTTTTTTTTAGAGTTTCACTCTAGCCCAGGCTGATCTAGAACTTAACTCTGTAGTCCCAGGCTGGCATCCAACTCACAACAATCCTCTTAACTCTGCCTCTCAAGTGCTGGGATTGAAGACATGCACCATCACACCCAGCCACAAAATAGTTTTTACTGCTTCTTTTGCTTTTGATGTTGAGCAAAGATCTCTCTATAGAGTTTAAAGCTTTATTTTAAAACCAGTATCAATGAATCCCCTGTTTACAAAAGTAGGATTACAAATGTAGCAAACAGGCAAAACTGTGGTAAATCTAGGTTGATATATACAGCTTTTTTGAAAACAGTATCATGAAAAAGAATGTGTGTGAATAGCAAGCCAGAGAGAGCACAGACCTAAAGATGCTGTGGATATATCCTACAGATGATTCAAAAGTACGAGCCAAAAAATGTAAGATGGGTTTTGCTTTAATACTTTATTCAAAAGCATGTCAGTAAGCCAGGCGTGGCAGGGGTAGAAGGATCACTGTGAGTTTGAGGCAATCCTGAGACTATGTAATGAATTCCAGGTCAGCCTGAGCTAGAGTAAGACTCTACCTCGAAAAACAGAACAAACAAACAAAAAAAGTCAGTCAATTCATATGCTTGTTACGAAAATGAGCACTAGTATATCTGCTCAGATTAAACTTACAGAAAATTTAGCAAGTATGATATACGTCAGGCTTGTATGTGTGCATACATATAGATGAATGAATGTACATATACATGCATGTATGCATATATAAATCAAAACTGAGAATAAATCTACTTCACTCTGCCTGTTTTTCCATCCCCAGAAAAAGAAGCAATGATAAAATGGATAGAAGTCCTGAATGCTGTAAGACATTAAACCTGACACAATTCTAGGTGTTCCTACTAACATTAGTGTTCCAAGGCATTATGAAGTACTGTGATTTTTTTAGCCCCAGACTTTTAATTTCAACCAGTAGTTGTACTCCATACAATTGGCTCACAGGAATCCCTCACACTTCTCATTAATATGGATGCTGTGCCTGCCATATTTGAAGGAGGAATTACCTTTGTGGGGAAAGGAAATTTGGATGGCTCAGCTGTACTAGGTGTGTGGATTGCTGTCAGAGGAGGAGGCCATGAATGGGTCATTTCCTAGAAAGAGATTTGGAAAAGAAAAAGTTATAAATGGAACATCCATTGCTAGTCTTGAAGTTAATATAGAGTAGATTGGTGGTAAATGAGAAGTGCAATCTTGAACTCCTACTAAATGGGCTATTTTAAAAGCTAAATGCCTCCAACTGAGAAATCAGCTTAAGAATAACAGGCGCACAGAAGGCGAAGGTCTCAACAGAGTGAACCTTAAAGTGCATATAAACTCTCACCACTGCCCGCCTGTGTGGGCACTGAAACTGCTCCCCTCAATGCTTGCTTCCTCCCCAGCTTCTTTACTGCACTTCCTGGAATTATTGAAGTTCAAAGGAAGAAGAACTTTCCTGCTTGACTTAAACAAACAAGTAATTCAGGCCGCTTGTTCCACTTGGGAGTGTTCTAATGGACTTGACCCTTCCCTTACTATTAACACGTAAGAACTCGGAAGGGTAAAAAGCCTTAAAAATTACCTTCTTTTCCCATTAAGAAAAAAAATAATTCCTATTCACTATTTTCCTGGTTGAAGGTAAGATTTTGCTTTGCTTAAAAGCAAATGGAAAAATAGGTATGGCAGATAAAGGGTTGTGCATATGAGTAAGCACATATATACTTCTTGACAGGGTTACAATGGCACTGCAGATCCAATTTACAAATGAAGAAATTTCAGTATTTTACAGATAAAATAGAAGACCAGGCTAGGGTGGAGCTTGATTGGCAGAGTGCTTATTTAATATTAATATGCACAGGACAGTGGGTTCAATACCCAGCGCTTCATGAACTTGAGGAGTGGCAAACATCTTAATCTCAGCACTTGTGAAGGGACACATCAAGTTCAAGGCCAGCCAGGGATATGGGGAACTCTGTCTCAAAAGAAACCAAAATAACAGAGACAAGGCCATGCAGGAAGCTATAGGTTCCCTCTGTCTTCCCAGCAGCAAAGAAGTCCTTATCACATGGGTCACACCTGCCAGACAAACTAGCTTTAACAATGGAAAGACAGCTCTCTCCCAAGCTGTTCTCTCCCTGCACACAGCATTTGTATCCTGATACTGCTCTCCTAAGCCCAGCCTTGCTCCTCTGCAGAAAACGCCACTCAACAAAGGACTTACACTCCAACATCTGCATTTCCCAACTGCCACTGTGGGTGGCACAGTGACAGGGAACACAACCGGTGCTAGCTTTGTGCACGTTGCTGTATGTGAAATCATGTCTTAGCCAACCAAGGAAAACTGGATACTGTCAGGTACTGTCTACTGCCCTCAGAAAAAGCTATGTTTGGATTCTGGAATGTGAATAAATTGCAGGTATGAGATAAGAATGGGCAGTCTACTTCACTTTGTATACAACAGCAGTTCCAAACAAAAACACACTGGGGAAGAACAAGTACCCCAGACCCCAACCGGAGTCCTAAGAGGCTTCTTGCGCCAGCAGAGTGGCTTGATTCTACGCCTCAGTTCTCAATGAAAAGTGCACCAAAACCACTAAGAATCCTTGGTGCAAGGTGTCAGAAAGTACTGAGTAAGTGGAAACATTACAATTTCAGGGTGAGGGTAGGGGGGGTGGGGGAGGGGTTGAGGAAAACTTTTTGAGGCAGTTTCACTTTGTAGCCTATGTAGGCCTTGAACTTGCTGTTATCATCCTGCCTCAGCCTCCTGAGTGTTCATCCAAATCCAGCAACAACACAACTTTCACTTTGTGTTTTCAAGGCAGGTTCTCTCACTCTAGCCCAGGCTAGAAACAGAAATTGTAGTTTCAAAGAATTCAATATTAGACCAAAATGAGCTCTCTGCTGTTTGAATTAGCTGACAATAATTTAAAGTGTGGAAACCATTGAAACATTATAAAAGCCTGTGGTAATTAATGGAAGTGTTCGGAAACATTATCCTTATGTATCCCCCAGGAGCTTCTTGGAATTGTGATGGTATCTGTGACTTTCAGTCACCTATTCTTTCAAACTACATCCACTGTGACTCCCAGCCTATGTCAGATCCAGACCATTAAGTCAGGCAGTTGGAAAATGCATACATTCTTTCATGCTTTAAGTGGTTCCTGGTAGTTTGAAAGAATTTATATACTTCCATAAATGACTCACTCGAAGGTTGCAAAGTGGAGGCAGCTGACTGGGCAGTCCCAAGGCCTGAGTTCATCTCCCTACCATCACAGGGACAGAACCACAGCACCTCAGCTCCACTGCTGCATTCGTCTCTCTACTGCTTGCTCATTTTGCTCTAGACACACTAATTCTAGTAATTTCTATAAAGTACCAACTTGTCCCACCTAAA
>PVHP010012110.1:0-36391 GCA_004024765.1 Zapus hudsonius
TGGGGGATGCCCATTTGGGGGAACTCCCATGATAGCAAAAGATGTAGAAGCACCAAGACTGTTAGGCAACGTTTAAGCACCAGTAAAGGCTTTTATTGGGTTGGGGATGTGGAGGGGTCTCCCCAGACAAGAATGTCGTCAATGGAATGACAAATGTGGAGACCCTTATCTAAGTGAGGCTTTAGCGCCATGGCTACTGCCTCCTGGCAAATAGTGGGGCTGTTTGCCATTCCCTGAGGGAGTACCTTCCATTCAAATCTCTGAGCAGGTCCAGTGTTATTAATAGAAGGGACGGAGAATGCAAAGCGCCTTCTATCTTGTGGGTGTAGAGGGATGGAAAAGAAGCAATCTTTAATATCTATGGCAAGGAGAGGAGTGCAAGCAGGGATAGCTGAAGCAAGGGGCAATCCTCTTTGTGGAGCACCCCAAATTAACTTAGTTTTGTTAATAGCCCTTAGGTATACTGAAAACAAACTACTAATGAGGAAAAAGAAAGAAAGGCAATGACTAGAAGGCACATTGGGCTTTAATCAAGCCAGGAGCTCTGGCAGCGTATACTCATACAGTGTTGTGATATTTGAATACAAAACATGGGAGAGGGCAGCGTGGGAAGCAGGTGTTGGAAGGCAAAGCCCTCATTGCTGATAGGACAGAAGGGTTTGGAGATGACTGTGACCTTCCCCAGAGGCTTGTAGAGAGATGGCTGTCTCTTAAGATTTTCTTTCATTGGTAGAGAGATTAACTTCTGTACTTCTTCAGAGGGATGATTTTACTCCTGGTAAATCCCAGCTGGGATCAGGCAGGTAGTATCACATGGGTAAATTCTGGGCTTCCCTGAACACAAACAGGCTCAAGTGAGATCCTGGCTTCAATGAAGCAGGAACAGATTTCATCACGATCCACTCAAGTGGGCAAAGGTATAAACTTTAATAAATATGATTAAAAATTTTTCTTTGGTTCTTATCTTCCATGCTGCAAAATGGTGACAACATAGCATTGTCAACCCCAGTCCTTCCAGATCCTTTCACTTATAGGAAGAAATCCAGGGATTTCCCCAAGTCCCTCCTTTTCCTTCTCCAACTTCATATTTCTCTTTCATTTCTTTTGCTTTGCTCTCTGAGAGGAGTTTGTAGGAGCATCTTCTAAGAGAAGCTCACAGAGGAAGATGTGGGGGAGGGCGTGTCTCCTCAAGTGTCAAACACCTTTTGGTCAGTGCTATAAATACCTTAGGTAAACAATTTAAACGTCAAGAGGAGCAGGAGACAGAAATTGACTAGGCAGTTTGGGTTAAAGTGAACAGTTCAGGGAATGTCCTTGAGCCTATAAGGAGAGATCTGGTCTTTCTTTGTCTCTTTGTCCCTAAAGTTCCCCTGCTCTAGAATCCTAGATGGAGATGTGAATAGGACTTCACGGCACCCAGACATCTATGGGAACTGGACTGACCAGCTCATCCCCAGCCAGCGAGTTTCCATAAAAGCCTCTAATCAGAGTCACCGGGCAGCTTACTCTCTCAAAACCTCTCCCGCTATACAGAAAGTCTACCTCCTTTCCTTCTCTTTAAATCCTATAATAAAATCCCACTCTCCATGATCTGTGGATTTTGTTCTTCAAATCCACAAGACAAGAACTTGGATGCACTGACTCAGTGGAAGTTTTGTGTCACCATAAGTGTCCAGCATCCTAACATCTGAGTTTGAACCCAACTGAGAGCCCTTTGGGGCTTTCTTCATTTCCTCAAGAGCAAGATCAAAGCACTGAAGTTGTGTGAACCCTTCACTGGCTTCATTGCTCTCAAAAGCATCCTAAATTCCTGAAACAAAGGAGGAAGGAATTGTTTAGGTTGGTGGTTTCAAAAGTTTGGGCCCCTAGTCAGATTGCTTTGGCTTGAGGTAAAGGTGACCACCATGGTGGGAGGAGGCTTCTCACCTCATGACAGGTAGAAAACAGAGACAGGGATGAGAAGGCACCAGGGTGATGATATATCCTTCAAATAAACATGCCTAATGACTGACTTCCTCCATCTGGACCCTCCCTCAAATCACCCATTCATCTATTAACTTGTGGATGGATCAACATATTCACAAAGTTTCCACACTTCTGATTCTTATACCTGTCTGCAGTGCCACCACTTGGTGACATAGCCTTCAGCGCATGAACCTCTGGGGTATTCAAATGGCAAGATCTTCCAAAGTCACTGGCTACTGCTCACACGGCCTTTACCTGAGAAGTCCAGTATTCAGGGACCTGTAGTGATTGCAACTTATCCTCACTGGGTGAGTTGAGTGCCTCAAGGTGGAGTGAAAATGCACACACATTCTGAGTTTTTCCCATTCCAATTCTGAAAGCCCCTGGGAACTACCTGCCCTTCACATTCTCACCTTCCTGAAGGAATCAGAATTTTAGGTTTCCCCTGAGTACTAGGCTATCCATGGTCCCCTGACACAAGGACTGATCCAGATGACCCACGGAAGAGGATATCCAGCTGATTGGGGATGGGGAGGGGGGTATTGGGGAATTGGAGATAACAACTCATTGTTTGCCCACTAAATAATGTAACTCATTATGGTCAATAAATATATATATATATATATATATATTAAAATAAAAAATACCATGACAAAAACAAACAAAAAAAAGAATTTTAGGTTTCCCTTCATACAGCATTCCTTGGTGACAATGCATTTTTTCACATTTCCTGTTGATGAATTTCAGGGCACGCTGCCTCAAAACATGGCACTTTGGCATTTGAGTAAACAGCAGTGACAAGGCCTTACATCATCAGGGCCTACCTCTCGACTGAAGCAGATCAGAATACTTAGCAGAGCACTTCTGACTGTCCTAAACTAGGTCACATGAACTCATGAGAGTTACCACTCCTGTACCCAGGGAAAGGATGCCTTGCTCTCAAGGGTCACAGAGACCAGTCTGAACTAACAGGCTTTTCTGTTTCCACAATTCGTTACCATTACTTCACACCCTCTGTCCAACCATTTTGTGAATTCTTCATCAAACCTGACCATAAAATACATAAATATAACTGTGTCCTCAGCTGTTCACTCGATTATGAAGATTCCCATGGCATGAAACACATCTAGTAAATATGTTTTGGGATTTTTGTTGTTGCTGTGTAACTTATCCTGAGGAGTCATGAACAGACATCTCTTCACTCCATATAGGGCACCAAGAACATACCACAGAAATGAGTCCACCCAAGTCTAAGTTCTGGTTTATAGATGACAGAGATCAGCACTTCATACTGGTTTAAACAAGGAGGAGCACGGGGTAGTATAACTGAAAAGAGAGGTTTCAAAGCTGTGAGATTACTCTTCTTTCTCCTCCTCTTTGCCGTCTTTCTTCCCCTTGGCTTCCTTTCCTTTCCTTTTTGTAAACAATCAGCTGATCCTGAGACCAAGCAAGGAGTCTCTTCTCTAGGGAGAGTTGTTAAGAGTAGAAAGAGTAACCCTGGGCTGCAGTGATGGCTCAGCAGTTAAAAGCACTTGCTTGCAAAGCTTGCTGGCCTGGGTCTAATTCCCCAGTACCCATGTAAAACCAGATGCAGTAGCGACTGGCACACCCATTCTCTCTCTCCTCCCCCTCTCTCTTGCTATATAATAAATTAAAATATTTTAGGGCTGGTGAGATATCTAAGTGGTTAGAGGCACTTGCTTGCAAAGCCTGAAGGCTTTGGTTTGATTTCCCAGTACCCGCAGAAAGCCAGATACACAAAGCAGAGCATGTGTCTGGAGTTCGTTTGCAGTAGTACTAAGCCCTGGTGCACTCATTCTCACTGCCTCTCTCCCTCTCTCTATTTGCAAATAAATAACTACAATTAGTTTTTTTTTCAAAAGAAGGGAAGCTTGAGAGGGTGAGAAGTCTGTCTTTGATAGGGAAAGAAATGGCTTGGAAAAGTGTGCTACAACTTAGCAACATGAAGAGGCCCCTGCACAGACCTGACAGCTCACTGTCGGGGTGTGATGCTAGAAGAGAGTTTCTTCTACAGCCAAACCATCCTGAATGCACCTGATCTCAGCTGATTTCAGAAGCTAAGGCAGGACCAGGCCTGGTTATTACTTGAATGGAAGAACATAGCTTCATTTCAGTGATGTTCCCATCAAACATATAAAACCTAAATCTAATTATGAACATCTAGCACAGAAACTCGAATTAAGGCTTATTCTGCAAAGCAACTGCCCTGCAATCATCTGAAGTGTGACAAGTATGGAAGTAGAAAGCTGTAGGACTGAGCTAGATTCCAAGTGGCAGAGGAACATGAAAGCCAAAGGCACAGCAAAGTTTTGAACAGGACTATTCTACTCGAGATATCCTGATCGGGATAATTGGCTAAGCTGGAATGCGATCTAAGGATCAGGTAACAGTAATGAATCAATGGTATACATGTGTGACATTCCTATTGTGATGACTCAGGGGACTATCCTTATTTCTAGGAATTAGGCATGAAGGAGTCATTGGTACCGTGCTTGTGGAGAGCAGCAATGAAAGATTGATTCAATGGATCAGCCATGGTACTAAGGACCATGAGCTTGTGCTCAGTTGGCTTCCCACTCTTCCAGCTCCATCCAAAGGCTTCTCCCCTTCATGACCACAAAGTAGCTGCCAAGGCACAGAGAATAGGAAGTTTGGGGGTTGAGTGCAAGGTGGAAGGGGTACATTGAATTGCTTTTATTGAATGGTCTAGAAAGAATTAGAATGTTAGGAAGAGTCCTCCCTAGAAGTCCCTAGAAAACTCCAATCGCATTGGCCTAAAGTGAGTCATGTACTCACTTCTGAGTATGACACTTGTGACAGGAATGGAGCGATTTTTCTTAGTTTAGGCTTCAGCTCCTGTTATGTTTTTTTTTCCCCAAAGCACATGGAGTTCATCTGAGGATGACTAAGTAGTTTAAAATGTGGGCAGTTATCAAAGAATGGTGGACAAGCAGGTTATAAGCACAGAGCATCAGCACACCACTGTAGTTAAGGACGTACATTCTAGAACTAGACTACCCAGGAGAAGTCTTGCTTCTGATCTTTTCTAGCTGAGTAATTTCACTTGAGATTTCTTTAATCTCTGTTCCTATCTATGAAATAAAGTTAACCATCTGAATGATCCCACAGTCTTCCTGTGAGAACTCGGCTTTACAAGTAAGCACATGTACAGTGCCTAGTGCCTAGGTGAGGAGGTCAAAACATTGGCTGCCACCTCACATAACATGTCAAGCACATGTCCTACATGCTTAGTGATTCAGCATAAAGTTCCTGTGTGCCTCCTATGTGCCTGGTACTGTTATAGATGGAGAATGTAGAGATAACCGCAAGTGACTGAATCTGTCCAAGACGAATTTGAATAAACAGCTTGTTTGGGGGCAGATATCTCATAATAATACAGTGTGGATTTGAGGTAAGGTTTCTCACATTCTCACTTTTGCTTTTAGGACCAACTCTGGTTTTAAGAGAGCAGCTCACATTGCCCAGTGAAACAGAAGTGAATGATACAGTAATAAAACCTTTGAAGTAGCATTTCCCTCCCAAATTTCACAGCATAGCACATCATGGATTTTTAAAACTGTAGCATACAGTAACTTAAGAAACTTCATTGGAAAAGAAGCATTTTTGCTTCACTTTTTAAGTAGCACATTAAGTATTTAAATCACATCACAAACATACATCAAGTTGTTTTATTGAATGCAGAACCCTGAGACATCAGTACTTTTTTTAATAAAAATTTTCTTTCTTTGCATGTGTGTACATATATGTGCACACCAGGGCCTCTTGCCTCTTGTAGCATCCAGCTTGCATGAGTGGTTTAGGAATTGAACCTGGGCCAGCAGGACTTGAAAGCAAGCATTTTAAACTACTGAGCAACCTTCCTACTCCCAATCAGTGTTGTTACTATGTTTCAGATGAAGAAACCGAAGCTTATTAAAGTGACTTCCATAGAGCATAGTGGTTGGTGCGGGGACATTTCAAACCCATAGAAATTCAACCTATTGTTTTTCCTTCCAGTACCACAGTATGAGAGATGAAGCAAATGGTTAGTGCTTAATTTATTAGCATTTATTGAATACCAACTACTGTTTCCAGCCACATCATAAATATTACAAGGGTTAAAGAGCTGGATATTTCCAACCTGCAAATTAGTCTGTTATTCTAGAGCACAAGATGTAAATATTTTTTAACCTAAAACTATTCATGCAAGCCTGAAACCCAGCTCAAGCTTTTAATGGTTCAAAAATGCCTCAAGGGCTAAGGAGATGCTTGGTCAGTAAAGGGCTTGTAAGGCACATCTGGACCCGACTTCTGTCTCCAGTACCCAGGCATGGCATGGTGCCTTAAGCATGTAAGAATGGTGAGGCAGAAACAGGAACATCCCTGAGGCTTGCTTGCCACCTAGCCTAGCCTAATGAGTGAGCACCAAACCAATCAAAGACCCTCTCTCAGCAAAGAAGGTGACTAGCATTCCTGAGGATGACACCTGAGCTTGTTTTTTGGCCCCCACATGCATTCTCAGACATAAATGTGCACACACACACACACACACACACACACACACACACACACACGATAAAAAGAAATGCAAAGAAAGATTCTAGCCAGACACAGTGGAAAACATCTTTAATCCCAGCACTTTGGAGGTAGAGGTAGGAGGGTTGATGTGAGTTCAAGGCTACCCTAAGACTACATAGTGAATTCCAGGTCAGCCTGTGCTAGAGGGAGATCCTACCTTGAAATATTGAAGAAGAAGAAGAAGAAGAAGAAGAAGAAGAAGAAGAAGAAGAAGAAGAAGAAGAAGAAGAAGAAGAAGAAGAAGAAAAAAAAAAAAAGGAAAGATTCTAATGACTGCCTGAATTATTTGGAGATAGGTTCTGCTTATGTAGCAAATATAAATGGATTTTTTAAACACATAGAAAAATTTTACATATTTAATTGATATTCCGAATGCATTTGTTCTGATGATAATGACAAGCAAGGCAATGATTTAAATGAGGGCAGGAGGAAAAGCAAAATCTACTTCCTGAAGGAATGATCCCAGAATGATCTCAGAGAGTACAGAAAATGCCTCTGTGCTTCATCTATGCCTACCACACACTCTTCCTTCCATCCTCTTTTCCTCTGCCCACACATTCCTTCCTTCCTTTGTTGGCTCCCAGGGTCTATATATTTAATTGCACCTTGCCTGTGCCTTAAGCCCCTGACATGGGGCTAATACATGTGCCTCTGGCTGATAAGGAATCCTGGCCAGTAGTGATTATGAAGGCTCCCAGGGAACTTCTCGCCGGGCTGTTAACTGGGTGACCTGGCCCTTTGCTCTCACAACTATTCTTCGGCCTCTGGCAGACCTTTGTCTGCCGTTGCAATGGGAGCTTTAGCCTTCATATCTCCAAAGACTCTCCCACTGATGTTGGACACTCACAGTCATCTCCACTGGGGAAAATAATCCCATTGGCTACTGGCCTTTGATGTCCATCTCTCTAACCGCATTTATTTTCCCCAGCTCACAGTGATCCCACATCTTTCCCTGGTCATCCCAAACCCTGGGCATGTGAAAGGGTGCCAAAGCCTCATCTTCGGAGTGGCACAACCCACTGCTGCTCTCCTACCCAGACATGCCAGTCCTACAATCTACTCTTCCCAGACTTCTCCATCAGCTAGGCAGAGACCTCAACGAGAGGCTCATCTGTGTAGAAGAGATAGCACTTCTACACAACCAGCAGTTTTCATTGCAGAGTGTTATTTCTAAACCCCAAATAATACCTCTTTAATACCGCTACTGAGCACTTGCCATGGATACACTCTTCTGGGATGTTTATGTTAGCTGATTTAGTCCATAAACTAAGTGCTGTTAGCATCAGCCTCAGTTGTCCACCATGACACAAAGGAGTGGACACATGAATGGTGGAGCCAGGACTTGCTTCCCGACATCTGGACCCTGACTGTTGGCTGTCTCTCAAGCCTGCTTGGCCCATCCATCCTTTGACTCTTCTATTTAAATATCCTTGAAAGCTGATGATGTTCGTACCACCTGAGCAGTAAATAAACTTATTGTAATATGACCCTCAACTATCTCATAAGAATTATCTCCATGTCTCTATCCTGGGTGCCATTCCATAAGGACATATGTTCTAGACTTCTTTTTCTGAAGGGACTCAGCAGCTGCCACCTCAATATGTGTTCCTTTGTTACGCTTGGAACTTAGAACTGAAAACCTCTGATAAAGAACCAGTGTGGGGAGAAGCTTCCTTCCTGTTCACCTTATGGTTTAAAGGCATCGATCGGCTTGTCCAAAGGTAACTCACTTGTCAGGAGCCCAATCCCTGAAGTTTCCATCAATGGGGGATGATTAAACTGAATTACAAGAAAGGAAACAGAAATTGAGGCCATACCCAGACAAACTCTGTCACAAACATCCCACTCTTATCTATTGTTAAGAGTCCATCCATCTTTTCTCAAAGCACGTACTCTTTCTTAAGTTTATATGTTACCAAAGAGATATATAGAAACTCTAAAGTTTCATTGACTGGTTTTTTGTATAAATTTTTCTTACCTGTGATGCCTTCGTTTATGCAATGAATTTAAATATCTTTTTACGAGTTCATTTCCTAGTCTCAGAGGGAGAGACTGCCTTCCCTCTGCTACACTTCCATCATTCCATTTCTGATGCCTGAGTGGCTTTTCCCTCACTGACTGGAAAAACCCTTGCCCATTCTTCAGAAATCATCTCCCAAGTCTTGCCTCTTTTGAAGCTGCCCCTCAGGCAGATGATGAAGTATTTGTTCTTCTTTGCTTCTTGGTACTCTGTGATGTCTAAAACAGCACATATCCGAGCGTGTGTGTGGAGGGAGAAAAGATGACTCCAGGTGTCCCAGGTCTCAAAACGCATAAGCAGACTTTAAACTGCCTTGATATCTTTTTCTCTCTCTACATGACATGTTTCGGTGTTCAATTTGTCTTAACAGTGTTGGTAAAAAGAAAACATTTTCTCTAATACTGTTAACAGAAATGTCATGAAGAGAGTTGTGAATGGTCTGGCTTAGATCATATGTCCAAATGTAAACCAGTCGTTGTGACTAGGGGAAGGAACAAATCCAGTGTTGACATCCATAGCCTGGAATGTGTGACCCCCTTGGTGTAGGGGAAGGAGTACTGGCAGAGGGTACGAGGCTCAGACTCCAGGAAACAAATATGGAATGGATGCCCCACAGGAAACAGGATTCTTTCCTTAAATGAGGTAGTGAAGGGACGCTGGCAGATGATAGGTTGTCACTATGATACGGACTAGGAATAAGGTAGGCAGTCAGTTTGGGACTGGCCCACGGAAACATGGGTGCCTGGCAGTATCTGATTCAGTCTCATTCAAGAAGGCTAAAACTGACAACTCCTCAGTAATACCAGCTTCAGGTTTCTGCCTCAATTTCTCTGGCTCCTCCGTCTCCCCCTCTTCCCACAGGTGGGCCCACCAGCCAATCAGGTCTCTGAGTCAGTGTTCCTCTTGAGCCCACCAACCAATCAGGTCCCTCCCCCTACACACCTGCGCCTGATGATGAATTCATTCTCTTTGGATGTGTGAATCAGATAAATGGGCCTGACACACGTGTACTTATAAACCCATGTAAACCCTTCAGTCTCTTAGCCCCTGCCCCACAGGCTTCTCAGAGAGATGTGAAGGAGATGTTCTCACTCTCCCTCTTGCTGTTCAGCCAGGCTGGGAAGGGGAAGAATTTCTTTTGGTTTGGGAGCTCTGTATTACAATCATACCACATTTCCCATATATATATATATATATATATATATATATATATATATATATATATATATATATATACATAATTTCAAATAATTGTCACCATGAACTTTTCTACCAAACCAAATATTCTTAATTACCACCTCCAGCTGTATATTCCAGGCTTGTGGTCATGGTCAAAGCAAAAGTGTCTCTTGATTCTATGTTCACCTATAGAATGAAGCACCTCCATATGCTTTCATAAGGGCAATGACATTAGATGAAAATTACCACTTAGAAATCACTTATAAGACAATGGAAGATTCCAGTTGCTGCTCCAGAAATATAATCAAATCAGGATTGCAAAGATTCCCAGCCTTGTTGGGAAAGTGACTTGCAGAACAGTGAATGTAATTAACCCTGATTATGTCTTCTGGGAGAATCATCCTTGGCCATTGTACTCCCTAAGCACATATTGCTTTCCTGGGGATGTAACTGTCACAACATCTCAATTCCTATTAGGGATTTAAGTTTTAGGGTTTAGGAGCATTGTAAAACTAGATGAGGGAGAAGAAATATCTCAAAAGTTAGGCTTCCTCCCCTTCTGGTCACAGACCCTCTTACCAGTTGTATAACTTCTACAACTTTCTGGAAAATCCAAACACTGGTAAACGAAGTCAGAAGATTGTCAACAAACAGTCTCTGAATGCAGATTAGAGTGAGCGCTGACTCTTTTTCCCTTCTCTCTCTTTGTGAGAGTCCTCCATCCACACAACCTTTGACTTAAAGTAGTCTCCTTGAAAAACTATCTACTTCTTCTGTCCAATTGCCCAGCTTAAGCTCAATCAGTTACCTTTCTTTCAATACCTTATTAAAAACTTTTAAAAGTAACCACAAGGGAAGGTTATGACCGTATGTATGTATATGGAAACTCTCCACACTTTTTGCTTTATTTTGTTGTGAACTTAAAACTTCTCTAAAAAATAAAGGTTATTAATTTTAAAAATTAATAAATTCAATGTCTTCTTGTTTTCTAGAAAACCTTCCAAAAGCACAGTTTTAGCAAGCAAATTTCAATATCAAGGAACAAAAGGAAAAGACAATGGCAAGTTACTTTACTCCACTTAATAACTGTTTCCAACTTTGCAGAGATGGGAGAATCCTTTCTTCTCCACAAGCAGACTCAGTAATGTTTGTAAGGCGTTGGCATAGTATATGGCACATTATGAAATCCAATAAGTAGAAAGTCACATATTAAATCTGATCTACTGCCAGTTTTGTTATACAAATATTCATAAAGGATATTTTACAATTGTCATTCAGAGTATAAGTAACTTATCTAACAGAACAATCATTCTGGAATCTTTGGAAGCTTTGATCCTGTTAACAATGTATTATCAGCCTTAATAGTTATCACCAAATTATCTTTTACACAAATACTTCACTTTGGTTTTTAACCTTTTATTCCTGTGCTCATTAACTTTGCACAGATAGAAAGTCATTTTCTGTCGCTATTTTTGTTCCATTGGTGATTTTAAGCCAGTATAAGCTTGCATTTAGCAACCTTGTCAAGAGTGTTGCTCTTCCTTAACCACTCAGTCATTTCTGAAGTCAAGCTGGAAAGATAAAACTACATCATTTGGGCCGAAGAGATGGAGCAGCGGTTCAGACACTTGCCAGCACAGCCTAATGACCTGTGTTTGCAGCCCCATTATCCATGTAAAGCCAGATGCACAAAGTGGCACATGCATCTGGAGTCAGTTTGCAGCAGCTGGAGGCCCTAGCCCACCCATTATCTCTGCCTCTCTTCTATCTCTCTCTACTTGCAAAAATAATAAAATATTTTTAAAGAGACATCATTTGCTGCATGTCAAACATCACTGTTAACCTCTATACTTCCTGTCTATTTTCTTTTCCTTTTCAATCCCCCCCCATATCTGAGAGTCTGGATATCAACACCCACACAACAGAACATAGAGGATTTCAGAAAAGATTGCTTGGAGAAATCTACAACAAAGAGGAAGATGTAGCTAAATATTTTTGAATGTCAAGAATGCACATTGAAGAAAAAAGCACCTTCAACAAATGATGGGGGGGGGGGAAATGATATCTATATATAGAAGGATGAAGTTAGATCCTTATCTCTCATCCTGGACAAAAAACAACTCCCAATGGATCAAAGGTCTCAATGTAGGACCCAGAACTCCGAAAGTGCTAAAGGAAAAAGTAAGGAGTACACTACAGGATACATAAGCATTTCCTGAACAAGACTCCAGTCACTCAGGAAATGAGGTCAACAATTGAAAAGTGGAAGTACATGCATTAAACAGCCTTTGTAGGGCACAGGGAATGGTTCGTCAAGTGAGGAGCAGCATACAGAATGGGAGAAAATCTTTACCAGCTGCACATCTGACAGACAACTAATATGCAGGATACACAAAGAACTCAAAAAAAACTAATCATCAAGAAAATGAACAACCCAGCCAAAAAGTGGGCTATGGAACTGAACGGAGTTCTCAAAAGAAGAAATACCAAATATCTAAATAAATAGTAAAATCTAAACAAGTGTTCGTTAACCTTGGCCATCAGGGAAATGCAAATTAAAATTATTTTGAGATTCTACCTCACCCCATTCAGAATGGCTATCATCAAGAAAATAAAAGTGAGAAAAATTCTGGTAAGGATGTGGGACAAGGGGAAATTTTATTCACGGTTACTGAGAATGTAAAGAGGAGCAGTGTAGAGATTTCTCAAAAAGATAGAAATGGAGCTACCCTAAGTCTATACCACTCCTAGGCATATTCCTAAGGACTCTACACTTTAATATGAAGATACTTGCTAACCCATGTCAATGTCTGCTCTAGTCACAAAACAGAATGAGCTAGAAAATGACATCAGCCTAGATATCTATCAACTGATGACTGAATAATAAAAATGTCATATATACACAGTGGAATTTTATTCAGCTGTAAAGAAAAATGAGATTATAATATTTACAGGGAAATGGATGGAATTGGAAATACTATAATGACTGAGGTCCGGGTTCAGAAGGACAAACACCACATGTTTACTCTTATATTGGATACTAGCTTTGAGTTTTACGATTTGTGTGTTTAAGTTATTTCCTGTCTCTGGAAGCCAGGAAACTAGAAAGGGGTCATGGGGGTGGGAAGCAAGATGTTCTAAGTTGAGATAGTAGGACACACGTGATAATGAAAGCTGAAGTGGAGAATATTTGAGGGGAAAGGTTTTAATAGGGATGAGGCAGGGGTGGTGGTAAAGGAAGTGGTGGGGTGAGAATTAACCAAAACTAAAAATAAACTAACCACACGGAATCTGCTAAGATATAAAAACAGCAAGAGCAGAAGCAACAACAACAACAAAAATTGTTTGAATAATCAGACTCTACGTGGTAAATAAAGCTGCTCTCAGAAGCTATAGGTACTTAAACAAACTCCTCAGTGCCATGCAAGAGATACCTTCTGTCATGGCTTGATCCAGGTGTCCCCACAAACAAATGTGTCCTGAATGATCCATCTCCAGCTGATGGAAGTTTGGGTATTAGATCCTCGATGGAGGTGTGTTGTCAGGGCGGGCTTATGGGATTATAAGCCAGCTTCCCTTGCCACTGTTTGGCACACCTTCTTGCCACTGTTTTTAGTGCTGTGGCGGAGGTGATGTCCACCCCTCTGCTTATGCCATCATTTTCCCTGTGATGATGGAGTCTCCCCTCAAGTCTATTAGCTAAATAAACCCATTCCTCCACAAGCAGCTTTTGTTCTGGTTCTTTTTGTTGCAGCAATGAGAGAAAGGTTGACTACAACACCTTTTTTGTTTTGTTTTGTTTTGTTTTTTTTGAGGTAGGGTTTCCCTCTAGCCCAGACGGACCTGGAATTCACTGTGTAGTCTCAGGGTGGCCTTGAACTCCTGGTGATCCTCCTAACTCTGCCTCCCAAGTGCTGGGTTCGCCACCATGCCTGCTACAACACCTTCTTATGAGTTGCTAGTCAGGAAGGTTACAGAACCCCTCCACCCACAATGCAATATAGGCTATTACCATTGATCTTGGTTGCCCAACAAAGCTAGATGGCAAGTCTGTATTGCTGACGACACCAGTGCTTCCATCAAGGATGTAGGGAAACCAAGCTAGAACTGAGCTGAAGGCTTCCTCTCTGCTGGCTAACTTTTACACGCCACCAGAATGTGATATGCTAGCTACTGAAGGAGGAAAATCATATAGTCTTTCCCAGCTATGGCTTAGCCTGGCAAAATGTGCCCACTTGTGTAGCAGCAGCACAATGGTTATGGAGGTAACCAATAGTATTTTGATTAGATTTGAGGTCCTGTCCATAGGAGGGAATGCATGCCTGATAATGTAAGCCTGCTCAAAAGTTATGCATGCCTGGGGAGATCCCAGACCCTGGTGGGGAGGGGGACCTATACTGTTTTTATGCTAAGTGGACATGATGCCAAACTACCTTCTAAATATTTATGCTTATCCCCACAGGAGAAACATTTTTGCTATAGGCAGAGATTAATGCAGAGAAACATATGCACTCAAAGTGTTAAGAATCAGTGACTACTCTTTGGTCAGTCCTAAACAAAACATCTGTATTGCACCCTCTAAGGCTCAGGAAATACTATGAGTATGCATAAAAGCTGGAGGAAGGGCTGGAATGCCATGAGATACTGTCTCCTGGACATGTACTCATGAACTGATAGAGGTAGAAAAAGAGTGTATAGAGACAAGAATTTGAAGCCGACTTTGGCTGGTGACTTCTATTTCCTCTGCAACAGAGAAAGTGGCCTCAACTAAGGAAACTTAGCAGGTAAATGGTAGAGACAGAGGCGGAAGGGGAAGAGGGTTCATTTAAATCAGCGCAGTAGGGAAGTGAAGGCCAATGGGCTCTGGAGCTGTGAAAGCTGGGAATGTGTCCATCTCAGAGTTGCAGGACTTTGACAGTTGTCAGCACTGGACATGGACTGGGAGCTGCTCCCATTTGGATGGAGCCCTTGAGTTATGCCTCTCAGCTAAGAAGGTAATTAGCAAGGCCTTGCCTAGGCCTCTAGGGGAGGAATCAAGTCTGTGGATTAAGAAAGTGGCCACCTCCAATGCCATGGGCATGGAAGGAATAAAAGAAGCTGTAAGGGCTCCCAGAAGAGATCTGGAGTTATGCCTCCTTCCCCAAGCCACAGGGCTCCATAGACTGCATGAGACATTCACCAGGTCAGCCATCTAAATTCACATGTAAACCTCACTGCCTACCTATAACTCATGTGAGGGTATTTTCACATCACCCGAAGTTGAAGCAAACCATCCACAAGGTGTAACAATCTAGAAACGCAGTCCTGTTAGAGGACAGAGTTCCCCAGATGACATCTAAGCTTACATCTTCCTACATTCAGACACCCTCAGTCTAGACCAGCAGGGAGGGAGGTCTGACCTAGAGAAACAGCTCAGAAGACAGAACTTCAGAGCTCTGTCAAATAACTGATCTGGAAGTATCCACAATAAATGTCCCTTCAGAGAAAAAAGACATATTAGGGGACACGAGTCACAAACCTTTGTGTAACTCTAAAGTTAATTGACACATAGTTTAAAGCCAAATCAAAATTGAAAAAAAAATTTTTTTGAGTAGTACCCTTCCTAGAAACTCAGGCCAGAAAGTTGAGGAGGGATTTTTCTTTCATTTTCCTTTCTGTCAGATGAGTAATTTCAGAACAACTGCTGAGCGCTGAACAATAAGACATTCAAGGACCAAATCTGGAGAGTCATTTTTTCACCACAACACCCTCGGGTAGCTGTTCGCTGTCTCTGGCAGACAAAATTATTTTCCAGCCGGCTCCTGGAGGACCATCTATAAACAAATTAGAAATTTCAAAGGGTTTGTTTTCTGCCTTCTGGCTGCCAGTAGGGGCCGTTCCCTTTGTGTCCTTCATATGAAAAAGTAATTTAACAAAGAAAAAAAGAGAGTGAGCCTCTGTTCAAAGCATACCCTCTGCCTCCCCCTGTCTTCCCTCTGTCCATTGTCATCTTTGGTCAGCTTTCTGTCAAAACAACTTTTATTGTGTGCAGCCTTCAGTCATGCGGGGCTGGGGAGACAAGCTGCTTTCCTGTGGCAATTGCATCAGTAAGAAGAAAATGGGAAATGAGTCTTGATTTATGGCTGATTCTTTCTAACGAATAGCTTAAATGCCCACCCAGCTATGGAGGAAGAAAAGGGAAAAGTGCATCCATCCCCCTCCTGGCTCACATCTAGAACCAAGCAAGTGCAGCTTGAAAGCAGATCTTTCTAAGCATTTTACAACAGCTTGTCAAGAGAGGCACAAAGATGGATTTCAATAGAAATACAAAAATCAAATCTGCCTCATGCTAACTCACAGGATATCTAACACCCCTAGCCCCTCCCCCCCAAAAAATCTTAGCTGATTGAAAATGCCAAGTATACAGGAATAAGGAATTCATTACAGTCCACATGGGAGAGAAAGAGGAGAGAGGAAGAGAGAGAGAGAGAGAGAGAGAGAGAGAGAGAGAGAGAGAGAGAGAGAGAGAGAGAGAGAGAGAGAGGCCACAATCAGCCCCTAGTTTCCTGTTAAGGTAATGGAGATCTAAGATTGGGGAGGTCACAGCCGTAAGGACACAGCACCTATGTTAAAGACAGGCCCAGCAGACGGGGTCACTGCTCCCCATTTTTGTGGCCCAAAGACAGCAAGCATATGGAGAGCGTGATGCTTTCCCGAGTCTTGGCATGAAAAGTCCATTTTCTCATTATCTTAGTTTTCATTCTCAGGGATTGATTTGGGGCTTGGCTGGCAGTCAAGAGCGGGGGAACAGGAGGTTCACAAACACAGTTATTTCTAGCATGCTGATACTCTCTGCTAATCATGGTTTAAGTGGCATGCCAAATCTAGGCTTTGCTTTCTAGGGCCCCATTCAGAGGTTTGCACTTGAAGGTGAAGAGGTCTTAAAGTCTTCCTAGCATAGTGCATTTTATTTAAGGACATTCTTGGCTCAGGAAAACCAATTGGAAGCTATGGGGAGTATGCCAACAGTGGGGAAAAAAAAAACAGAAACAAAAACTCAAAAAACTGTGTGGCCTTCATTTGATTCTGGGTATGTTTTTTAACATACATTTTGCATATTTTTTTCCTTTTTATTTTTTTCAATTCTACATTTACAGGGTTGATTTTCCAAGTCTATTTCTAGCTGCAATCGCAGTGTTTAGTTGAAAGAAAGAACAACAGCTGTCTTAAAGGAGTAAACATTTCCCAAGCAGCCTGGGACAAGGTCCTGGGTGACACATGGGTATGTGTGGCACTTCTTGTCGGGGATGAGAAAGGAAGCAGAATGCATCAGAGTATAGCGAACAAAGTAGAAATATAAGGAGATAAAATATAAAAATATGACATCTCAGTGTATCTAAGGCTCCCCTTCAACTTCCCTTCCCAACCCCAATTAAGTAAAAATTTCAGAAAAAAAAATATGTTCTGGTCACAAGAAACAAAAATGGTTTTCCTTTCTGCCTACTGGCAATCCTTATGCTCACCCTCAAACATGTGTCTCATATAGACATCTTTGTGAACTACTTAGGAAGCAAACATTATTCTTAACTCATTTATTTTTTTTCAAAATAACATGCCCAGGAAATGTATTGTTAATGTGTTTTCAGTGAGCAAGATTGAGCCATCTCTTCTGCATGTGTTAAGGAAAGCATAATATTGGAAGGAGAAAAGGAGTCAGTTTTCAACAAGAGTATTTATAGTGCTGGGACCAAGAAGATTGACCTAAGGTTCACACGACTAATAGAGAACAGACAAATAGTCTTTCCCTTCCCCCAGCACCATGAAACAATGCAGTACTATGCTGAAGACAAGATTTAATGAGCCTAAACGCATGTAATGTAAAAAAGATGAAATGTAAGTCACAGAGGGAGTCTAGGTAGTGTATTCAGTAACATACAGCCATTTTACAAATTGTTTATTTCCCTTACCAGATGGGCTTTTTAAAATGTCCTCTCTGTGTACCTTAGTCCTAATGGAAAATCCACCTGAATCACTTGAGTGCCTGTACAACCCTTTCTGGGATCGTGGCCAGGCACAGTGCACGCAGGGTTAACGCCAGCCTTGAGCGGCTCTCTGCCCCGAGTCAGGTTATTAAACAGGAACATTTGACTCATAATTTCTTCTCCTCATGTTAAGTAGATTGCAATAACTCAGCTGTCCAAGATCTGTTTATCAATGCTCTGTGGCTTTCAGCAGCAGATATTTTACAACCACTAAGTAGATGTTCAGACCACTCATCAAATGAAAATCTCTTGTACTCAGAGCTGGTGTTATCATCACAACCCACCGAGGGAAGAACCCTGGAGAGGTAGTGACCCTGCTCCAGAGCCTATGGGCCTCAGCCAGAGTCTCTTCCACTGAAGAGCTGGCCCACCCTCAGAAGAGAGGATAACACTTCAATGACTCTTCATGAGCCCATACTGTCCTAATCAACTGCCATTTATTTAGTTTTATTGTCTCCTTTTTGTGCATTCTAATAAATCTTTTGATGTGCATATTAATTTCAAGAGGAGACAAACAAGGAAAAGAGGAATGCAGGTAAATAAAACATACTGCAAAGGTTTCAGGCTTCAGAATTTTTTTTTTTAATTTTGGAATTCTCCTATCTTGGAGAACCATCTAATGTTTCATATACCCCTTGTTTAAAAAAATTCATTTGCTAGGAGAGAGAGAGAGAGAGAGAGAGAGAGAGAGAGAGAGAGAGAGAGAGAGAATGGCTACACCAGGGTCTTTTACCACTGCAAATAAACAGTGGATTGAACCTGGGGCTGGCAGACTTTGCCTTTTAGTGCCTTTAAGCACTGAGCCATCTCCCTAGCCTGTCATATATGGCTTATATATATATAGCATAAAGTGAATTTTATACACTATTTCAGTGCACCTGTGTTTTGACTTCCATTCACACAAGGTCAGGTGTATAATTTTTCCACTTATGGTAGAAAAAGTGGATTGCACTCAGAAAGTTTTGGATTTGGGAACATTGCAAATTTCAGATTTTTTTTTAAATAAGGGACAATCAATCTATGCAATATTCATTCTCGTGATATTGTATCTAACTAGATCATTTGAAATCAGTGAAAAAATTATCATTGTCATAGGCATACTTCCTTCAGTAGTATCTTTTTTTGTGAATGAACTACAATGGTTCTGGAATTTCCACTTACCATAGCAGAATGAAGGTATACAACATTGAATACCATTAGTGAAATCAGATCCAAGGGAACCTATTAGAAGTTATTTGAAATATTACAATAGGTTCACACCATCAATTTTATGGTTAAATGAACATTATCACAAGCTGAAAAATATGCTTCTGTTTTAATTTTGAAACCAATTTCTTGGATTTTGCAGGTGTCTAAACACATGCCCTCCCCATTTTCATTAAGCTCATGTGGAACACTGTCATCTTCTACTGAAGAACATGGACAATTTTCTCTGCTAGTGATGAGAGTAAGGTCCTGTGACTGGCTCTTCTGGATGACGTGAGCACCTGAAGTAAGAGAGAGACATTGCAGAATAGCAGTGCCTCGGGTCTGCATGGCTGTGGGAAAAGCACTTCTCCAAAGAATAGGAGCCACTGCTAGAGAAAGATAACAAAAGTAATACAAGGCAGATAAACAATTACTCTCCTTAAAATATGCCCCCTCTCTAAATGCCCTTGTTTTCTGTGGGTTATATTAATCACAGGGGATTGTTCCCATCACTACGACAACTATTAAGAATCTCATAAAAAGAATGATTTGCAGTTAGAAAAGAAATAAAATACATGATTAGAGAAAGCTTCTCATGAGGAAATGGTGTGTAATAAGATGTTTGAGGTATGAATGTGAAGAGAAACTCATGGCTAGGAGTTGAAGGAACACTAAAATTAAGCCTCTTAACTCTAAGCAATATGGGAAAATACAGTGTAATTCATGTGTAGAAAATAACAGCAACAATGAACAACAAATTGGGCCGATGTCAATAATAAGCCATAATTATAAAAAGAAAAGAACAAGATATAGCCACACTCATCTCAGCATTAGGGAAGGCTAAAATGAATAATTGCTTTGAAAACCCATCAGAAAAGGAAACAGGAAACCCAGATGAGCTAAACTTCAGAGTGAAGACGTCTTTACAAGGCAGAAAATTTACCACTGGCCTGATACCTGGTAACCCACAGGAGGAAGAGGAGACCACAGAGTCTTAGTAGCCAACCTTTTGATGAACTTTAAATAGCTTCATGTGGTGTGTTTGGCAGGTTTGGATGTGAAGAGCTTCCCCACAAAGCAGTGCTCCAAACACTCACCGTGTCTTTCCCATGAATCCTGAGTGTCCGGGAGAATACCACAAGTAAGGCAGAAGGGATCTGCCATACCTGTGGTTAGACACACACACACACACACACACACACACACACACTTATACACACAAATAAACACATGTATAATACTTATTATTGATGCAGAGCACGATACCTCCTTAGCACAACACATTATTTATATTATGTTGTGTACACATTATATCATATGTTATATATATACATATATCATACATTTATACACATCAAATGTGATTTCTATAAGACTTTTGTCTAAAGGTAAAATACTGATAAAGAAGCTTCACATGCATGTAATAGTAGCATATGAAGTGCCAAGAATTCAAAGTGAGGGGAAATAGAAGGAAATAGTCTGTTTCTTTTACAGTTCACTAAAACTAATAATCGAGTAGTTGTGCCGGCTTGACTGTAAATGTCTCCCACAGCCTCAAGTGTTTATGTTTAAGCTTCTTACTTAGTCCCCAGCCAGTGAACTGCTAGCAGAGGACCTTGGATGCTGAGGTAGCTCGCCCTTGCGGCTCTCTCTGCTGAGGGATGTGGGATGTTGGCAGTCACATGCTTTCCTCCACCATGATGAAGTTTCCCCTCAAAACTATCAGCCTGAAATAAGCTCTTTCCTCTCAGAAGCTACACTGGTCCGGTGTTTTGTCCCAGCAGCAAGATGGTAACCTCTACCATAAACCCTAAAGCAATCATTAAAAAAAAACAAGTGTAACACAGGAATCATAAGGACAATAAGAAGGCAACAGGGAATACTAAAACAGATCCAATTTTCTTGAAGGGCAATTGAAGAGGAGGAACAGGAAAAGAAAAGAAAAACAAACAAATGGACTAAATATAAACCAAGCAGCAGCAAGGGAGACTTCAGTGTGACAACATCAATAATTACATTAAATGTAAAGGAAGTAAACATGCATTAAAAGAAAAAATTAGGTTGTATTAAAAAATGAAGATAAATTGTATTCTGCTTATGGTAAACATCTTTCAGCTCTGAGGCACAGACGAGCTGGAAGGAGCCTAGTGAGAGGCAGTCTCTGAAGTCTCTGAAGATGGCTGCCATCAGCTCTGACCAGCATGGACCTGATGGACCAGCATGCTCTTCCTCAAATCAAAAGATCTCTCTGGTTCCCAACCCTCTGAACATAGACTGGCTTTAGAGACTTGTTTGATGAATAGACTCTTCTGGATCCTCCTCTCAGGCACACTCTAAGCCTTGTAGAATCTGCCTGAGGTTTCAAAATGTTTGCTTTCTGGTTGCTCCCTTAGGGAAACCAAGTGTTAGGCAAAGAGCTGCTACAACTTTCTCTGTGGAATAAGTAGTGGAGATCCCTCCAAATGGACAGAAGCACTTGCAACTGAAGAGAAATGTCTCTTCATGAAATACTTTTGATATTTTCCCCTTAATACACTGCACTTAATTGTAAAGTATATGGTTGGTTGGGGAGAAAGGAATGAATGAGGATAGGGCTATGTCAGGACAACCCTTCATGACATTACGCACGCAATCACCCTCACTTGAGTGTCTGCTAGGCCCATAATTCCCCTCACCAATACTATAAAATGAGAGTAAGTAATGAAGTAATTAAAACAACTACTGGAACCTCCTCACCTACAGCTAAAAATACATTCACTGCTCTATTTTGTACCCTAAATGGTGCAGGCATGTTTTCTGACATAATATATGAACACACCAGCAATGGCATTAAGTAATAAGATTAAAATGCCCCCAAAATGTAAACACTCATATTAGGAGATGTTAACAATTGAAGAATTGCTCAGATTTTAATATAAACATCTTCCCATTATACTGAAATATAAAGTACACATTCAAAATATGCCTTAATAAAATTATTTTGCCATTATAAATTTTTACAAGTTCAATCCCCAAAATCTTAAAGTTAAAAATCTGGGTGTGTTGGCACTCGCCTGTAACAACAGGACTCTAGAGTCTGTGGCAGGAGCATCTGGAGTTCAAGGTCAGCGTGAGATTTATGGCAAATCACTATCTAAACAAACAAACAGTCCATTTTTCTTGGTCTTACCAGTTCATGGCCCAAAGTAAAAAATTCTCAGTGTACAAAATCTACCCTCCTAACTGAGCCTTTTTGCACATCTCAGAAAAGAGGTTTGTTTTGTTTTAAGTAGAAATTTTGTATGGATACATCATGAGTTGGTACCATCATTTCTCTCCTCCCTGCCCTCATTCCACGGAGGGCCCTCTCTAGTAGGATTGCTGGTATTCACCATGGGGTTGTGGGTTATGAGTTGTTAGAGCAGCAGCCATTGTGTGGGCCACACCTCTGGATATTCCCTCCCATCCTGTGGCTCTTACAATCTTTTTGTCCCCTCTTCTGCAAAAATCCCTGAGCCATGTTGGGTGTGTTTAAGTCTACTATATAGTGTTGAGCTCTCAGCAGCTTCTGGAATTCTGTGTTGGTGTGTCTGTCTCCATCACCCCGTGCAGGTTGTCAGACTACCCATGGAAGCAGCACTCTTGCTCATCTCGCCAATTACTCTATGGTTTCACCTGGGTCCTAGCTGATGTTTCAGGGGTGGTTCATCTCCTTCCAGAGAGTCAGCTGTCTTTTCTTGCTGATGGGTTTTGGTTGTCCTCAGTTCCTACTAAGGAGTTTTCGATGCCTCAGGAAAGTTGTATTTTCTTCAGATACTTCAATCTGGGTTGTCTGTGCTTAGAATGGATATAATCCATTCTGGACACAAGAAAATAATGAGCACTGCACCATTTCTCTGTAGCGTCCCTTCCCGAGAGCCAGAAGATGCACTTGTAACATGAATTATTATAGCCCTACCTCCACAGCGGCTAATCAGAGGAAATAAGACACCCGGGCTTCAGGAACACTTCAGGATAAAGTGAATTCTGAAAACCCAGTTCTGAATGTTGCCACAGGCCATATAACAAAGATACAGTCATGTCTGGAGGAAGGAAAACAGAAGAAGACTTGGTCCACCATCCACATGTGCAGACAGTCCAGAATGTACAAGCTATGAATTTAAATCAACTGGGTGAAATTGCCCAGAAACACATTAGTGTTGGCACACTATTCATTCTCCACTTCTGTGGGTGACTGCTCCAAACTGACTGTCTCATTTCTCAGGGTGCCATTGGAGATACTGTTGTTCTCTTTCAGAGTTTAGGCATTTGAAAGGAAGAAACCCCAGCTAATAGGCATTGTTTAAGCTGCCCACTCCCTCCACCTCATTCATTTAAGGACTTAGTTTCACTTGCCCTCCTGTCTTCTGAGGTTGTGAGACTTCACTTCTGTCTGGAAGTGAGCACTGCCTAATGTTACACTTCCAGAGTGTCTTGTGAGAAAATACCACTCAGCTTGTGCTGAAACCTCTGCCTCTCATCCTAGAATTGCTTGAGAAATACAACATATTCAGCTAGAAAAACATGTTCACCCTCTCAACCTGCTATCTATATGGGGGGGAATTGATTGAATCTCTACCTCTCATTATATATAAAAACTAACTAAAACTGGATGGATGATCTAAATGTAAAAGCGAAAACTATGTACTGATCCAAAGAAGCTGTGATACTGAATACTGACGTTATAGGATCTAGAATGCCCTAGGAGAGATATGTCAGGGCGCCATCAGTGAGAGAATTTCTAGACTAGGTTATTGAGGTGGGAAGACCCACCATAACTGTGGGTGGTGTCCTTCTATGGGCTGGGATTTCAGACTGAATAAAACGGAAAAAGTTAACTGAGTGCAGTCTTTACCACTCTTTCCTGACTGTGGATGGCAAGTGGCCATATGTGCCTCCAGCATCTGCCACCATTCCTTCCCTACTTGGTGGGACTACACTCTCCAAATATGAGCCCAAACAAACCCTTCCTTCTTTAAGTTGCCTTTGTCAGGTATTTTGTTATAGTAACAAGAAAAGTAACTGAGACAGAAACTAGAAACAGAAAAGCCACACACTGCAGGATTTCATTCTTATGAAATGCTCAGCATGGGAGAATCCATCTGGAATAAAATAGACAATTGGTTGCTAGGTATTAGAGGAGAGGGAAATGAAGGGTGATTCTTAACAATAGGGTCAAAATGCTCTGGAATTAGCGGTGATGATTACATGAGATTGTGGTAGAATCAACAGTTTTTTTAAATGTGTTATTTATATATGAAGTAAAGGAGAGAGAGAGAGAGAAAGAGAGAGAGAGAGAGAGAGAGAGAGAGAGAGAGAGAGAGAGAGAAAGAGAGAGCACATCAGGGTCTCCAGCCACTGCAAATGAATTCCAGATACATGAGCCTCTTTGTGCATCTGGATTTACATGTGTACTAGGGAATCAAACCCAAATCATTAGGCTTTTCAGGCAAGCATCTTAACCACTGATACATCATTCCAGGCCCCTCAACATCTTTTTAAAGCAAAGCTGTTGCTGAAGGCTGGAGATATTGCTCAGTGGTTAAAGGTGCTTGCCTGTAAAGCCTGCCAGCTCAGATTCAATTCCTAAGGCATTCACTTCGGCCAGACATAAAAAAGGAGAACAGCCATATAGTGTTTGTTTGCTGAGGCAAGAGGCCCTAGTGTGTGTGAGCATATGAACACACACACACACACACACACACACACACACACACTCACAATTTTTTTTCTTAAAAATCTGCTGCAGATACTTCAGAATCTTTTACCTGTAGGGAAGAATGAGAACCAATATCATTAGCACAGCCTCAAGATGCTCTTTTTTCCTCCTACAAATAATTCACCTAGCACACTATCATAGAACCAGTTTTATCAGATTTTGCAGAACATTTCCCAAATCTGCCAGCGTATTTACTTCAGGATTCTGAAGGTGGTTGTGTTGAGAAAGGATCCACTGTGTAGTTCTTCCCACCTGGGATGGTCATGTGCCTCTTCAGCTTTCTGCATCACCTGTCAATGACCTAGAGGGCAGCCTAAGCCATGGCAGGCAATTCTATCTACATGTTCTTTCATCATCCAGTCAGGCAGTGAGCAGGATTATTACATAGATTAGATAAGTAGATAGATCATACTTTGATAGATATATGGATGTTAGATAGATAGATCCTAGAGGAAGAAATAAAATTTTACTTCCATTGTTTTCCATTAGCCAAAACAAGTCACATTCTAGCCATGATATAAGAGAAGGGATTTTTATTTTGTTTTATAAGAGAAGCTTCAGAGCTACATTTGAAAAAAAAAGAGATTCAGGAAAGAGTAAAGACATTATTGGGCTTTTTGAAATCTATCATTTCCTAGAGCAGAATTTCCAAGACGAGAGCTAAGCAGTATGTCGAGAAAACAAATGGAACAGATTGGAGATGGAGAATAACAGTTTCTAGGAAGGAAATTTCTATGAGAGGAGAGAAAGAGAAAGAAAATCATAGCTTGCTTTACTGGATGAAAGTTCTCTCAGAAAGCCCCAGCAGGGATTATGGGATCGCAGTAACCCTTAGTGGTTAGGTAATGTAATTATGTGAAGTGTCCAAAGGTGAGTCAGCATGATATATGTTAGGGAGGAGAGGACCTGCTTTAAACTTTCAAACTGTTAGCTTCAAGGGAAATAAGAAGGATCAAGTAGATTAAGTGCATTGATTATCTGGTACACATGTTTTCAGGTTTGCATGTTTTTTTAACATATTTACATGGTTATAATAACATAAACACTGAATATTAATTTAACAACCAAGACTGTTATTACATGAGCTGTTACTTCAATGAGAAAATAAAGAGGGGGGAGAAATGAGATGAAAGATAGGGAATCAAAATTCAAAGATCAATACACACTTCAACACATCTCAAGTATTGACAAGGGCTGTAGAGATGGCCCAGTGGTTAAAGTGCTTGCCTGCAAAGCCAAGTGACCAGAGTTTGATACCCCAGTACCCAAAAAGACTGATGCACATGCATCTGGAGTTCGTTTGCAGCAGCCTGAGGCCCTAGTGGTGCACCTATTCAATCTCTCTCTCTCTCTCTCTCTCTCTCTCTCTCTCTCTCTCTCTCTCTGCCTTGCTTCTTTCTCTCTTTCTGCTTGCAAATATATATATGTGTGTGTGTAGTATATAAATATATACAATATATTTATACAATACACACACACACACACATATATATATATATATATATATATATATATAGAGAGAGAGAGAGAGAGAGAGAGGTGTTTTATTGAGAAATCCCAACATGCAAGGTATACAAGCATGGATATAACACTAAGCAGTACTTCTTAAGAGATTTGTATTGTCCTATAGTAACAGACTGTATTTATCAAAAACCTATTAGAAGAAATTTGGGCAAAGTAGGTCAAAACTTAATTCAAAATGTGCTAAATAAACATCAAAATTTCATTTTAATATTCTAATTACAAATGATCAGCTTTCATGTCTGCCTTTAAGAGGGGTAGTTATGGGCTGGGAGAGGGCTCAGTAGTTAAAGGCACTTGTTTTGCAAGGCTTCTAACCTCAATGCTATCCTTAGCATCATCTTAAAAGCAGATAAAAATACACACACATCTGTAATCCCCACATGCCCACAGCGACAGGAGACAGAGCCGGGGAATCCCAAAGCTCACAGGCCAGTTCTACTGTCCTTCCCAGAGGCCAACAAACAAGACCCTTACACAAGGTGGAAGGAGAGAAAAACATACTGAGGTTATCCACTGACCTCTATCCTTGCCCACATGCCTACACACACACAGGTACGCATGCACACATATGCACACCTGATATATTAATAAAAGAATAGCTCATGTAGGCACCGACTGATAATAAATGGTTTGCAACCTCAAAGCTTATTGAGAAGATTTCCAAATCCATCAGCCTGCTTGAAGTGACTGTGGCAGAACATGCATTGAAAGTTATTACCTTTAATGACTTTAAAATACCTTCTTTATGATAAATGTGGTAACTGTGTCTCCAATAGGACCTGCTATTTTAGGGACAAGGTTAAACTTCATACAGAGAAAAATTAATATGTGTAAGTGCTCACAAAAGCAGCCCTAGTAGAACATGAAGGCAAACACATTCCAGAATGATGGCAGAAGCCTTTTATCCTCTGTTTTGAGGCCAGGTACTTATTTTTAGCTCAGAGGCTTTATAATTTTTATAAAATAAGATTACCTATAAATCTTCCTTGTCAGGAAACCAACAGTAATTGACAATGTTTTTGTATTGTGGCTTCCTTGAAGCAATTCTCTTTCATTTTCTGTATTTTGGAAGCACATACCAGAGTTTCTCCTAGAGGCCAATTAGATCGATGCGCTGGCTGTGAGGATGGGTAAGCTACAGACTGAGGAACTGGCCAGAGCCACTGTCCCATGGGCGTGCCACCTGAGTCTCATTCAAGCTTTCCCTGTGCCAATATAAACCAAACTTGTTGAATTAGTAAAGCCACTCTGTCCTGGTGAGCAGTGCTCTTCTTTAGAGCCACTGGGCCCAAGGATGTGCTCAGCAATTAAGAATAGAGCAATTTGTAATTTCTGGCTTTGTGGTCTCATACCTCATTTCCAAATTCTACGTGGGGGTGGGGTGAAGAAAAAAAGGGGCCATATTAGACAAACCATCTTACCAGTTTTAAATTACTTTGTTATGAATTGGGGAGATGGCTCAGTGGGTAACTCTCTCACCCCTTAAACCTGAGGACCCGAGTTTGATCCCCAGACCTCACATTCAAAGCCAGAAGCCCTGACAAGCTTCTGTATTGTAAGCACACTGATGGAGATGGGAGGAAGGAAAAAGAGAATTTTCTGGAAGCTGAAGATGAATGCAACAAAGAACAACAACCCATAATGAGAATCTAGAAAGAGGTCCTACCTCAGATTAGGTAGAAAGGCAAGTACAAACAAGGAAGTTGTCCTCTGACCTCCCCCCACACATTAAGGAACACACAATACATGAACATGCTCACACAAACATACAAAAATAAAAAATAAATCAATAAATTGCTTTGTTATGGACAAAGTCTATAGAAACAAAATGACTGCCAAATTCAAGTTTAAGGACGACTTTTAATTTTTTTTATTCAACTGAGTCAACATCTATCTTCTGAAGAAGTCTTGTCAAGACCAAGTATACTTTATCATAATAGGTAGATTATAGGCCCAGTCCCAAAGATGTTGCAGTTGGACCATAGAATTGGTTATCTAACCAGAATTTGTAAACCATAGGCAAGTTTGGATGACAGTCTTTCTTGTGTGCTTGTTTTTTAAGTTGTTTTTAAGTAAGATGGCCATCCATCTTACTTAACATTTAACACTTCTCACAGTTCTTCAGCTCTGACCCATGAGGAATCCAAGTTTGCAAGAAGAAACTACTTAAAACCAATGTGTTGTAAGAAGAAAACACAATTTTCATCCAAAAGCAACTCATTTATAAACTCTGGTTCTTTCTTTTAATATATATGTAATTAACAAATGATAATGTTTGTCTTTGGGCTTTACCTACCTGTAAATGGTGCTAACCTCATCTCCCAATGTAAGCTATTAGACAAGGTTTCTTATTAGCCTATCTGTTACATGGTGAGGTCTTTATGTAATTTTCCACCTGTCCCTTCTCTCTTCTGCTGTATGTGTCTACAGACCAACAGAAGAAAGATCTATTAATCCTGTCTGGGTGATCATGGAACCCTTCACAAAAACAAGTGATCATCTAAACTGAGACATGAAGAATAAGAAAGATGTCAATGAACCCAGAGATGATGTAAGATTTTCTAAGGCTTAGGGTCTCCTGTCATGGGGAGGTGGAGATTCGGACCATAGGTGAGGAACTTGTCATAATTGTCAGAGGTAGTGACAGAAGAGAGCATTCCATGATAGTATGCATACAGTGATATGTCTACCTACCACTTGTTTTCCCACGTCCCCTTCATGTGAGACAAAGCACCACTGTTTGCTTTGATAGAGTCGAGGATGGAGCCAAAGGTAATTCCCAGACCTTGCATTGAGATCTGAGGACTGAAAACATCATTCATGGAAGGCAGCCCCGAAAGGAAGATTTGACTGGGGGCTAATCCTGAGAACAGACACAAGTGTTATGTCTTATTTGAACTCTCCCTCCTGGGGTTCAGTGGCAGGAAGTTGATGCTTTACATGGTCTCTGTCATTTATGTTCTCCTGCATGGTCTACAGCTTCCCCCCAACCCCGAGATAAGGTCTTGCTCTAGCCCAGGCCGACCTGGAATTCACTATGTAGTCTCAGGGTGGCCTTGAACTCATAGCAAACCTCCTACTCCTGAATGCTGGGATTGAAGGTGTGTGTCACCACATCTTGCTGGTCCATAGCTTTTACAGGAGCATCATTCTAACATGAGGAATAAGTTAGATGCTATGAATAATTATGCTGTGAGTGGGTAAATTAGTTTTTCAGTGCAAATTCTATGTTTGAAAATGTCATGATTTGTGGCTGGAGAAATGGCTTAATGGTTAAAGGCACTTACTTTCAAAGCCTGATGGCCTGGGTTCAATTCTCCAGTACCCACATAAAGCCAGATGTGCAAAGTGGTGCATGCATCTAGAGTTCATTTACAGTGGCAAGAGGCTATTGTGCATTCTCTTTCTCTGCTTACAAATAAATAAATCTTTTGTAAATTACGATTTACTCTGTGGGGTAAATTAACATGCTCCATTGTGCTTTATCCTGGAGTAGGTTATGACAGATGTATTTTTGGACAGGAACGGACTTGAGAAAGTGTCTTGTAATCTTGATATAAACTTGGCACAAGTGTCAGAGGATAGAAAAATTGGTTGCTTAAGGAAATTAAAATTGTATTCTATGAGTACTATGGAAGTCATTACAACTGTGGAGAGAAGAGAGGAATGGTTAGCTTCAAAGCACAAGTGTGCTATATAGAAAGTGTACCCACTCTCAGACTAGAGCAGAATAGTTTATGGAATGCAATAAAGGCCCACGTGAGAATGTAAAAGTGACCACAGGAGTTAGAAGTAAGAGCTTGTCTCCACTACAGGCCTCGGTTACTTTTGTAGGCATGCTCAGATAATTGAGAATGCAGAATTCAGTGTATAAAAAGTCTATGAAATTTACTCTGCAAAGAGTAAATTCATGGGCTTTCACAGTTTGTTTGACTGATAAAGTTGTCCAGCATGACTATCCACTGTCAGGAATCCAGGGACAGTCCTGCCTTCAGGCTCATTCTGCTGAATTTGAAAGCAGTACCACATACGTAACCACATCAGAAAAACACGACTGCACCGCACTCTCTCTTTAGCACGCAGCCCTGCATCGCTGCTTTTGCCATCGTGTGTTGGGAAAATTGATGGGCTACCCTGATATCTATCAGAGGCAGGTAACCTATGCAGGTGACCACTTCTGACATTTAAAACTCATCAGATTGCTGGCTGTCTTGTATCAGCACATGATGGTGGTCGTTGGCCTCCACTGAACAATCAATAGCTAGATCTGGAAACTTCTGCAGTCCAAACTACTCTCTTCAAAGAATGCCTGATGAGTCTACTGAGGGTTCTTGTTGAGTTCAACTGTGAGAGAGTCTGTAATATAAGTAGGTACTGGAGAAATGATAAACTCCACGACTGTTGGCTTAAAGATAGATCCGTGGAAACTTGATACATGTCTTCAGGTTTTCAGAACTTCTTTAAAAATAAAGATCCAGAAACAAAGGCTCTGCATTCCTCTTGGCAACAAATCGCAGAACCTGATTGAAATCTGTCTTATACACAGGCATCTTCTTCCCAGTTTTCAGGACCAACTTGTGTCCACTGTTATAACATCTTCTCTCATTTATATTTGTATTTGTGTATCTTAATTAAATAGAGAAGACATGATATACTATAATAAAATAAGTATGAAATATGAAATATGTAATTACAAACTAAAGTTGTTAAATTGGGCTATGAAGCTGTTGTAGTCAGCCACACAGCACCGGGACGAATCTCCAAACCAGGCACAGGTTATGGGAAGAAAAGATTTATTGAAGGTACAGATCCAGGGGAAGTTCCAGTAAAAGAGGCTGGTCCCCTTCCCCAGATTCAATCAGAGAGAGAAACCCATTACCAACACCACACAAACAAGCAAAACAGGCATGAGGAGTGGTGGGATGTAGGAGATTTTTTTTCCCTTTATAAAGCCTTAAGGTGGATAGAGCCTTGCAACCATTTCCCAGGCTTATTTACTCCCTGAGTCTCTGGAATTTCCCTCCTGCATTGCCCTCCCTGGAAGGAAAGTTTGTTTCTAGTTTTCCTGAGCCTCCTTACATCCTGACCCCTAAATGAGAGGCTGCCTTCCTGTAAACATCCTCTGAGACCCACCCAAGATTACTAAAAAGGTCAAGTTGACAACAAAACCTAGCCATCACAGAGACTATAATGAGAAATTGAAACTATGACAGAAGGGTTATGAAAATTATCTTCAACTACTGAGCTTTATTCAGCTTTAAGTAATGTTAAGGTAGCTTTTATGAGGTCATGAATGCACTGGCCACTTTGCTACTGGAAGAAAGTTTTCTAAAGCATTCCTCTCCAATCTTTGGCTTTTCCATTCTTTCCATCATCTTTTCTACAAGAGTCACTGAGCTTGTATGGGTGTGAAAGAGATGTCTCACTCAGTGCCAAACACTCAACAGTCACTTCTCAGCACTTTGATGACTTTTTCCAGTGCTCATTGCATCTTAAAGCAGAAGCTTCTCTAACCCAAAGTGAGAGCCACACTAATTTATGGGTATAAACATAAATATTAAGGGGGAAGTTTGCTGGGCATAATACAGATTAACTTTTAAAACGTCCACATCTATGTAAGGATGTGCAAAATTTATCTTTTCTGTGCCTGGCTTATTTTGATTTATATAATATCCTCCAGGCTCATGCATATTGTGGCAAGTTAAAGGATTTCATTTTTGTATAGCTGAATTTTATTCATATATATACATATGTATAATGTATGCATATCTCACATCTCCATTCATCCATCCATAGACACCTAGGTTGATCGCATATCTTCTATATGAATGGTGCTGCAATAAACATGGGGAACCCGTTCCTTTTAGTCCCTTCATTATTCCCCCTTCAATGACTCACTGGGAATGTGTCATCTGTCTCCTGCTAGGACTCGACTGAGTCAGGGCGTAAATCCAAGAGGAATCCTGAAATCCATGGGAGAAGAGTCTAGTAAATTCTGCAGCTCAGAAGACAGAATCAGAGGGGGAAAACAATTTGCCTTGTTTTTATCTATCTTTATTATTTGTGTTTTCTTTTCTTTTCTTTATTTCAGAGCTGGTATGATTAGGCATTCACTTGCAAAATTTGTTAGAAGTAATAAACAGTAAGAGAAAAAGAGAAACGGTGAAGACACTGGCATTTTAAAGGTGAGGGCAAAGGGTAGACAGGACATAAGGCTAAACCAGAACTGATCTATACCTTTCAAGTTAAGGAGAAATGAAAATAGCACCATAAAACTGCTTTGGGGGTCAATTGCCTCATCATATTAGTCAAATGGCCTCTTTAAATTAGCAAATCACCTTCTCCCCAGATTTTAATATGACAGAAAGGTTGCAAATATGACCAAGAGACAAGTAAAGATGAAATATCTCATCTGGGCTCAGCTCTGTGAGTCATTCTACTCATCAATCATATATAGGAAAATGATGATTCTCTATTGCTTGTTAAAATATTGACATGTTCCTGTACCAGCTGTATATAAGGAATTGATATTTTCTGAATTGCTAAGTCAATAACATCTTCCCTGAGCCATCAAAGGGATTTGATAAACCAGCAAAACAGGAGAGCTTCTGCCGCAAATAAGTGGGAGGCACTCGGGCTGTCAGGCAATTAAGTGGACCTGAATAAGCTGATGTAATTAAGCCTCTTACTGCATAATTATCTTTATTTTAAATGTGTCTTTTGATGAAACATCTGTTCCCTGCTCCAGATATGAAAAGAGGGACCCATGCTTATGAAGTAAACAGAGCTGAGGGCTTCACACATGCTGCCTGGTCTGCTTGCATTCAACCAACAAATGTCATTTGTTCATCTTTCTTAGCACGAGGCAGGTGTCCTTACGTCCTCAGCCCATGTTTGTCTGACCTCCGAGCTCACAGCAGCTGCCTGGAATCCTATTACATAAAGCAGTCCCTGCGTGCTGAGGGGGGCTCAGAGGCACAGCTGTAGCTAGAGGAAGGGCCAGCTCATATGGGCACGACCAGTCCCGACTGGGTACCAGGGGTCAGCAGGAGCCTCTTGGGCCCCCATCACTGTCTCTTTACCTCTGGTAAATCTGATGACTCCAACCTGAGCTGGTGAGAGCAGGAGAGTACTCCCTTGGGGAGTTGGGTGTAGGGCTTCTGTCCTCAATTCTGTAGGTTACAAACTGATTTGAGGAATTTTGAATTCAGGTATACGTAAGGCCACAGGCTTTGTTGAGTATCAGAACTGATTTTATATACTCTGGTGTGGTTAGCTTATAGGCTATGTGGACAACATTGTTGTTTCAGCTTCAATTTGAAATAATGATACCCTCTTATAGGAAGATTGTGAGAATCGAAAGCTAGACAGGGAGCCTAGCAGAGTGCCCTGAAGATGATAGCTGATCTGAACATTAGTTCTTTTCCATTTCTCTGACGCTTATTCTCCCCCTGTCCATGCAAAGGCCTAAGTGCTACTTTGTTGATAAATGATGAGGAATCCACCTCACTCAACAATGTCTCATAGTTCATAGAGCAAGAAGTCAGTCCTTCAAGATGATTGACAAACAGCTTCAACAATGAATGCATCCAGGGAAAGAGGATCGTCCTTAGTAGTCAACTGTCTTATCCCTTAGCCTGAGCCACTGCTTTGCTACTTAAGAACAGACAGGAACCTTTATGATTTCTTTTCCTATTCTTTGTGCATGTATATGCAGTGTTTGTTTATGTATGTTCACATGTGGGTGGATGCCCATGCATAGTGTATACATGTGTGTGGAGACAGACATTGAGGTCAAGTATCTTTTTTAACTGCTTCTCCACATATTTACAGAAGCAGTCTCTCACTTAAACTCAGGTCCACGGAGTTGGCTAGCTTAGCTAACCAGGTTGCCTGGGGGATCCCTTATCTAAGCCACCTGAGTACTGGAATTACATGGGGCCACCAAACCCAACTTTCTTTGACTTGGGTATCCGGATGCTTGCAGGGTAAGGGATTAATGAACTAAACCATTTCCTCAGTCCAGCCTTTGTTTTCATTTTGAACTTCTGTATGTTACATTTAGGATGCATCTTCCTTTTCTGACTATTTCTCTCCTTCAACATATGACTGTCATTCACACTAGAGCAGCTTTTGACCTACTGATTTATGGAGATAATGCCATAGTCTCCCCCTTTTTAGAAAACAGATTTATTGAAATATGGTTCATTGGCTATACAATTTCTCCATGAAAAGTATACACTTCATGGCTGAGGAGATAGCTTACTCCTTAGGTAAAGTGCTCACCTTACCAGCAAGAGGACCTCTGGTCAAATCACTAGAACTCACATAAAACACCTGACAAGCTTGTAAGCACTTAAAATCCCAGTGATGAGTAAGCTCACTGGCCACTCACTACAGTCTGATTGGCAAATTTCAGGCCAGCTAAAGACACTGTCTCAAAGAAAGGTAAACATTCCTGAGGAACGACACTTGAGCGTGTACCCATACACTTATATGTACTCTCCTACACACATGTGCATCCACCCACACATGCAGGCTTTTATGAAAACAAGAAAGCACATAATTAATGGCTTGTTAGTATTTCAGCAGAGGTGTATATCCATTACCACAGTCCATTAAAAAATAACTTTTTCCATTCCAGAAAGAAAACTTGCATTGTTCAGTCATTATTTCCTGCCCCCCACATCCCTACAGTCACTAATCTGTTATCTGTCTCTATGGTTTTGCCTATTCAGGATATTTTGTATGAATAGAATTATATACTATGTAGTGCTTTGTGTTGTTTTCTTACTTAATGATGTTTACAGAGCCACCCATTTTGTGATATAGATCAGTACTGCTTTCCTTTTATTGCTAAATAATATTCCATGTTAATGGGTACACTACATATTTAGCTTTTCATCAGTTTAATGGGCATGTGAGTTTCTTCTCAGAAGTTCACTATTATGAATAATGGTGCTAAGAGAATTCATTTTTCTTGTGTATGTGTTTAAGGGTGGAAGAACACTCTATCTCTAGCCCCAGTTTTAGCTTTTCAGGGAGTAGTTTTGTTTGTTTGTTTCTGAGACAGTTTCTTGCTATGTAACTGGCCTGAAACTCATAATCCTCCTGATTCACCTTCTCAAGCACTGAGATTACAGGCATGTGCCACTATTCTCAACCTTCCCAGACTGTTTTTGAAACTAGATATAACATTTTAAGATCCCTCCAGCAGTACATAAGTGTGGTGGTTTGAATGTAAATTGTATACCATACCGTGTGTTTGTGATTAAGCCTCATACTGGATTCACAGCTGTTGGAGCCTTTGGGAGATGGAGCCTTGTTGAAGAGGTGTGTCACTGGAGGTGGGCCTTGAGATTTAATAGTCCATCCCAGTGGATGCTCAGAGCTAGCTCATTCTTGCAGCTTTCTCCCAGATGATGTGATGGCCAGCTGTCTGCTCTGCCATTCATTCCCTGCCATGATGAAGCTTCCCCTTGAAACTGCAAACCAAAATCAACCCTTTCCCTTCTATAAACTGCTTCTGATTAGATATTTCATCCCTGCAATGAAAAGGTAACTGCTAAAATAAGAATTTCTATTTCTTTCTCCACAACTCACCCATGCGTGTGATTATCAGCCCTGTTACTCACAGCCATCATAAGATGTGTAATATTTTCTTGAGGTTTTGATTTCTACTTCTCTCCTGGTTAGTTGTCTTAGTTTGATGTTGAACATATGTCAATGACTTCCACTACAAGCGACCACTCCTTCAAGAAGCTTTCTCTATATGCTCTGGGCTTTTTACACAACCAACTGCCAGCATAGATTTACTGCCATAAGACAGCAACTTAAGAAACTCCTTTAGGATTGAGACGTTGTGGTAACATTTCACTGTGCAATGGACTAAGAGAAATGAGATGAACTGCTTAACCTCATAGTGAGGACACCAGGGAGGTGGAAACCATGTTATCAACTTACTGAGAGAGGGTCCTGGGCTGAGCCCTGAGGACAAGTTGAAATCAAACCACTTAAGTAACTCATTACTTAACACTAAGCTTTAACACCCTATCACTAGTGATGTAATAGATTTATATATCACTCACATGGACACAGCAATTAAAAAACTAAAATAACATCAAAAGAACGGATCTTCTAATTGTTGGTGCAAGGGAT